>OMMV01129580.1:3913-17127 GCA_900302635.1 Chatrabus melanurus
GTCCTGGATGGCAAGCAGCCAGGCAGACAACCGATCCATCCCCACCTCTTGAAAGTAACCATTTATCTGCCGCAGCCAAGTGAAATATGGGCGTGCGCGTGGATCACGCACAGAGAAACACGCCACATGTCCAAAATGTCACAGCTGATGCTCCCTCACAATGCAAGTGATACTTCTCTGAAGAGACCGGGTACCAAAGACATACAGTAGTCGCCTTAAGTTAAGTTGCTGGTTAGCATCCAGGTCTTACATCCGTACATGTAGACAGGAGGCACCAACTGTGAAGTGGAGACTTTAAATTATTTATACGATAAGAATCCTTTAAAACTTGTAGTATGCCTGTCGGTCATGACTTTCCAATTTAAGGCACCTACATAACCGTTATCAACGTCTGTTAAGAATGTGATGACTGCATTTGAGTGATGTAAAGCACGGCTATACACTGTATTATCACACGTGAGCTAAACAGACTAATGTTCCTGTTTAATGTTCATTTAGAGGTTGATGTTTCTCTGACATGTATGAAAAGAAAAACCCCAGAAGGACCTGAACAACTACCTGCTCCATTTGTTCCTCCTAAATTCTGTGCAGAAAACGTGATTACACTCGATAAATATGCGTAATATTTTGTAGACCACCAATCCAATCCTGGAATTATTTGATAGAAAATAAATGCAATTGAAATTGCTACATTAATAAATTTTTAAAAAATCCTAATTACAAAGTTTTTTTCCTAAAACTGTTGAGCCCTAGCTGTGGGGAGTACTGCGACCACTAACGTCTGCTTCTGCTGCTGAAGAAGCTCGCTGATAGCACATCTGTTCCTCACTAAAGGCAGAGAAACCAGCATGCTGTAATTATTGGCACTCAGAGGACTCTGTGTGGAAAGCACGGCTGAGCCAATTCAAACATTATCTCCATCAAACTTTAACAAGCCTATTGTACGTCTGTAACTAAAGCTCCTACTGAGCTCACTGCCAACTGAAGCTCGGGCAGACAGACGTAAAGCAAACTGTTAGATTGTAGCTACGCTATGTACAACTACAAATAGGTTTTAGGGTTTTTATTTATTTAATAATTACAATCCTTTGTTTCATGTATTTCTTACCATCACTTTCTGGCAAAATTATGTGAGGTTAAGTGCGATTGAACAAATGCCATAATCATTTTTTTTTAAATAACACCGTTCCTTGATTAAAACCAATCAAAAATGCCCGATCACACACAATGTTAATGAAGGTGATAAGTCCCAGATCCGCATTATCATCATCAAAATGTTGTTTCAAGAGGTGTTTTCCTCTTATATTTCCACCAAGCTTATTAAAATCTAGTTTATTAGCAGGGAAATGAACAATTAAAGAAAAACTACCTTGGCACAGGTAACAATTCTGAAAACGTAAAAACTTTAATGTTTGATTTATGTTATATTACTGATGTTTGAACTTGTTATGTCAGAGTTCAACAGAAACGCCTCCCTGACTGCATGCGGCAAGTAAATTGGAACTTTGGCCCGGCAATTTCTGGACCTTTCCTGGCCGTTGGGGAAGCAAAACATTTGTGGAGCAAACATTTGAGGGATTCTTTTAAGGCTGAATGATTTTTTTTTTTTTTTTTAAGTTGTGGCTTATGCTCAAAAACCCTCCAATGTGGCCGAACTAAATCAGTTTACAAATTAGGAGCTGGTCAGAGTCTGCAGTTATCAAAAGCATTTGTTTTCATTTGTAGATATTGAAGTTGGCACAAAGGGGCACTTGTATCAAAGCAATTACCGTATTTTCCGGACTATAAGTCACGTTTTTTTGTTTTTGTTTTGTTTTTTTACTAGCTTGGGAGGTTCTGTAACTTATATTCCGAAGCGACTTATACATGAAAAATACTGCATTAACATCTGTCTACATGTGTGACAAGCTGCTCCTGTATGCTGAATGAGGTACTGTGATTCACACTCCAGAGCAGAAGGTGGCGGTAACGCACTATTAAGGCAGATGCCAACCACCGTAAAACAAGAAGAAGATGATCTGAATGAGACCTTTGTCTTAGGGAACGAGTAAATGTAAGAAATCATGCTCTCAAACTGAAAGACCTCGCTCTGGAATGAAAAGAGGGAATAGAACTTTCATTCTGCCTGGCACTTCAATTGTTTGGACTGTGTGAGACAACAAGAAGAGCAACGGCAGGTCAGCTAGGCTAAGCTGGTAAGGTAAGGCTATTATCTTATACGAATGTTTTACAAAAGAGTCTTCAAACATTTAATTACATTGCACGTTTACCTCACCTATGATTGTCTGTTCGGTGGCAACAAGAAGCAGTTTACTCCCGCTGTGCCTTGTACAATAACATTAATTAGCTCATTAGCTTCGGCTCGCTAATGCAGTGTTTGCGTTATAAATAATGTGCCAATTAAATTCATTTTGCTTCTTGTTGCATGAAGTGGTAGCACCACATTTCAAAATTTAATGTGACTTATAGACTGGTGTGACTTGTATACGTTTTTTCCTCGTCATGACACATTTTTTGGACAGATGCGACTAATACTCCGGTGCGACATACTCTGGAAAATACAGTTTTATGTGCAATTAAGTTTGAATGGGTGGAACAACTTAAAATAAGATATACACAAATATAGTTGAAAAATCGGGCAAATACTTTTTCACAGCACTGTATGCGCCTTCTGTCAAACTCAAAAGTAAAACTAGAAAGGTACTCAAAGAGTGCAGACCTCTGACAAGGTTCGAGTCCACTGTTTACATTATCTCTGATGACATTTTCATGTTCTTTCTGCCTTTTTTATTGCTATTTTATTTGCCCCCAATGTCTGACCTTTGATCTGGATAACCCACCATTGATCCTGATCCTTATCATTCATCTTTGATCATATTTTTGACCTTTGATCCTATAATTGCTGTCCTTACATCCTGGCTGCTGATCTTTGATCCTGATCTTTTATCTTGAACTTTGACCCTGATTGCTTTAATCCTGAAATCAGGATCAAAGGAACAAAGATCAAAGGCAGGATCCAGATTTTTTAAAAATCAGGATCAAAGTAGACAGGGGAGATCTGCCCCTTGATCTGGGTCAGCACCAATATTTTATGGGTTCTTCCTTCACCCAAGGCCTACCTCTCCACCAAATTTCAATAATATCTGTTCATGGTGTTTTGAGATATCGTGCTGACAACTGAACACTCAGACTGATAAACGACAACAATAACAGGTAATGTTTTCTAAAAGCACATGGCTTCTTGTAAAACACAACCAGCCTGCTGATGAGGAAGAATGAATGAGAGCCAATGTGCGGCCAAGGCGATCGGGTGTCACTTGTCAGGAGGAATCGTTGGTTCTGGCTCAATGCTCCCATGATGCTTTGGGTTGGATGTGGGGTGGCAATTTCACACCCGCCAACCTGCTACTAGCGCCTGGATGACAAGGTCGCAGCGACCCATTTCTGGGTGTTAAATTGAATTCAGCACAATACAGAATGTAGAAGCGACTGCTGGGAGTTAAGGAGAGAGAGTAAAACACGCTTGGGTGAAGGTCAAATGGTGACAGGAACCAAACGTAGGAGATGGTAAAACAGGAGAAGGAGTCCGACATGGCAACACATGACAGGGAAAGAGAGAGACAGACCATGACCGGTGAGAAAAAAACAGATAGATCTGCAGTGGGAAAACATCCACTGTGGATAAACGGCTGCCTTTGCTTTTACGACAACTTGCCAGCACTCACCGTGTGAAGGTGAAGAGAGAGAGAGAGGCAGATTCACTCCTCAGAGGGGACGAGCGGTGACGTGACCGGGGGGGCGTCCAGCTGAGTCGTGGCACATGCACAAAGACAGAGCGGACACCCCTCCCTCCCCACCTGCCCCAAAGTGTGAAGGTCCTCGCTGCGGGAGAAAACAATTAACACACGATGTCCCCTCCACGAGAGAAACCGTCATCCTTGCCCCTTATCGCCGCATCACTTGAAGCACCGCGCGCACACATACTCACACTCCAATCTGTCACAGCCAAGTCGAGGCACGCAGAAAAAAAACCTGTCACAGAGCTTCAGAGGAGGGGGGAAAAAACCCACAAGCGTGGATGTTTACAGTGAGCGAGAGAGGAGGTGCATGGTGCTCATCAGCATCCTTAATCAGTCTTCCCTGGCAGCCAATCAGAGGTTAAGATGCTCTGACAGCAGCCAATCAGGGGGTAAAAAGGGCTAGTGTACCAGCTCTGCTGTAGCACAAACCAGTACCAGCTCCGAAAGGAAACCCAGGGGCTCCCTTGAATTCAATTAACCAATAGCATTGAAGTACACAAGATTAAACTGTTCGCATAATCGTCTTTTTCTGAACGCCAAACAGCCAGAGGACGAAATGACATTTGACATCCGCCTCGCTGTTTATTCAGAGTGGAACACATTAAAAATAAATAAATAAATAAAACAGAGGAGCACTCAAGAGTGCAGACCTCCATCAAAGCCCAAATAACCAATCTTAGCTTCATGGGTGGAGTGGAGAAGAGAAAGAGTTTCTTGACAAGAAAATGCGATATTCCAGCTACAGTTTGCCAGAAGGCACATGGGAGACTCGAGCCTAGATCTGATGTGTGTTTTGTGTTAAATTCCTTCTCTTTTCCACTCCAGCGTGAAGCTGTAACTGGGGATGCAACAGAGAAAAGTTGTACTACGCACAGTTTCTCCAGCCACACCCACAAAAGCCTATACTATAACTCCTTCAGAGTTGTCTGAGTGTCTTGGTGGCTTCCCTCACTCGACTCCTTCACTGCCTTCTCCAGACAGATTTACCATACAGTTTGTATTTCTTAATGATTGATGTCAATCGATACATATCCAAGGCATATTCAGTGACTTGGAAACATTTATGTATCCATCAGCTGACTTGTCTAAAGAAAACTGGCTGTACGTACTCGTGCAGCTGTCGCAGATTGTCTCCTGACTGGCACTACACGACGGCAGCGGAGTGATCGACAGGGACGCCGGGCAGGACACCGGCTCCAGATGCTCGCTGATGGGCGGCACGGCAGAGGCCTCAGAGTGAACACAGTCCGGACTGGGAAGATCCTGGTTGCTCGCTGGGAAAGGACTCTTCCAATGTGAAAACCCGATGGCAACTTGACCCCCGAGGTCAAAGCCTGCCAATAGAGTCAAGACCACAGGTGATGAGACACATTTCAAACTTCCTTCAATTTCTTTACATTATAATACACAGCAACAATTTTTTTTTTCTCGAAATGAATCTGCAGCATTTGGATGCAACGTCTTCGCTGCACAGCTAAGCAAATTTAAAATCTATTGATTTCAGGTGTCATTGTATAATATGACACGGAGGACTGTTGTGCATGATCAAGACCTCCTGACTTGTTCTTCCTAAGGCTGATCTGGGAACATCAACACGTCCACCAGTGAAATATCATGGACATCTCCCCGGCAATGGTGCCATCTAGTGGTGGGAGCTGCCAACAGATTGAACTGGGTACACCTGCCAGTCAGCCAGTCATAAGCAAACCTGTATTTATTACAAATACCTACGCAGAAAAGAGTTGTTTAAATCATGAAAAATGTTTCAAAGGTATACATTTTGACTTGTATATTAAAACGATAAAATATTTACTAGAACACACAAAGCCTGAGAGAATAGGTGCTAACTGTTTTGTGAGCATTGACACATATTTGGATTAAAAGTTGCACATCATGTAAATAAATAAAAATAAATCTAACATTAAAAAAGACTTTGTCAACAAATTAACGCTTCTAGGAAAGAATAAAAGAGCACAAACCTGGAAAAAAACAAAACAATTTTCTACTATTTTCAGCAATATTCCTTCACTGCTTTCAGTATTTGATTCAATGTAACAGTATTTGACTGTCTGGGTAACAGTCTGACGTTATAGATTATAACATATATATTAGCAACAGACATTTTATGTCAAGTACACGCTAATTAGCCAAGCTAGCATGGAGGGCCATGGTGGCAGGCTAGCTAACACGTCCGCTATCCGCATAATAAATTAATGACATGAAAGGAATGTATTTATTTTACAACCGTCTGCAAGCTATACTGACATGTTATTGGAACGGTTTACACTTCAGTAGGTCTGAATTTTACCACATTCGATTACATGGTAGCTACAGCTGCTAGCTGCTGCCATTTTTCTCAGCGCTAACTTCTGCCACATCTCAGAAAGGAATTACACACAAGTTCGTTTAATGAAGTTAGAAAGAAGATGAAGATGTCTAACAGCTAATGCATACACACTTCTCGCTAATTTAAAATTCCTTGTCAATGCATTGCCAGTTTCTATAGCAACCACAGCAAAGGCCTAAGAGACCTTCTTTTTTTTTAATGACTGCACCAGCAAAACGTAAATGCCATCTGCCTGATGCATTAGTTTATACACTTTTTGCATCACTCAGTCAGTTTTTTAATCTTTGAAAACCTTTGAGACCTTGAGTTATAGTTTCAGTGAAGTTCTGTGGCTTTTGTTAATGAAGGCAGGAGATGTTAAAATGTGGCAAAACAATCCTTTATGACATTGTGGAGGGGGTGTGGTTTTGTGCTGTCTGAAGAAATGACATAATATACAACTGTGGCACAGGATTGGACTCACATGCAATTTCTGGAAATTATAACTATTTGTGGCAGTAGCGTGGGATGTTAGACCTGAAAAACCTGAAGATCAGCACAACCAGAACCATGTGAAGAGAAGATTTGGCCCAGAAATGCAGAATGATTAAAGAGAGACAGAAACATTTTGAGTTATTTCTTATTTAATAACAGCGCCATGTCTCCACAACTCTTTTTTGTCTGTGGCTTCTACGGTGAGCCTGTTATTTCACTGCCGGCGCGTAGCGCACTGAGGGTAGATGGGACTTCAGGGAACACACTTAACCTGTGAAACACACAGCCCAGCAGATTCCAAAGGTACATCAGCAATGAACAAACACAGCCCGATCAATAGCGGAGTAGTCTGCCTCCCAGAATGTTCTGCTGGACAATAAATCTGAGGAAGGAAGCCTGGAGTTCATTACAAGGATAACAGGGTTTACCCAACGGAGTGTGGAGCATGGCGCTGGAGATGCCTGGGAAAAAAAAAAATGGCCCGAGTCAGCACTTACAAAAAGTAGAGCACAGAAAGATCTTTATTTTCCCTGTAGGGAATTTGTAGAGCACAGCTTTTTGCAAGAGAAACTGAGCTGCTGATGTCGGAAATTAGAGGAAATTTTCTTTGGCGTGTGAAACTTTCTCAACAAAACTGGTCCAAATGTAGTCGAGCCAAAATTTTTGTTTTATTCATTTTCAATGCAGAAGCCAGACAAAACCGCGCTAAACTGAAAGAAAATTTGAATAACAAGTGAAAATTTTGAAGTTAATCATTTTCCTCCCAAGTCATCTTTACTTGCTCTCACGTTGCCAATCCTTATTGAATGCAGTCTCTTGCTACCAGATCCTACTTAGTCTGCACTTTTGGCTCGGCTCTGTTTATCCCAGCTCTTAATTGCTTTTACCGATAACGCTGATTGAAACCCTACCCTTCCATGAAGTCGGGAGGCAGACCACAGATCGTTTACATATGTGTGAGGGAAGGGTGATTGATGGGGAGAACGTGCACATTCCAGGCATCCCCTCCCCTTCGAGACCACGGGAAAAATAGGTTTTTCCTCCACAACCATCACAGTTGCACTGATGCTGATATCCTAGTCCCGTTTACTTGTACTGGGCGCTGCGAGGGAGTTGAGTGTGGGCGTTGTTACAGAGGCGAGTAGAGAGGACCTGGGAGGAAGAGACGTTGCAGACTAAATTTTCGCTGGGAGATAAAGGATTAACTATGAATGCCGCTCTCACTGGCCCATTTGTTTGCTTGCACAAAATGCTATGGTACATGTGATAAACGTTTTTCACAGCACGGTTTCTAATTTCAGTGTCAACACGCTTGTCGTCTCTTCCACGTTGGTACAGCTGATGATAAATGCAACAGTCCAGCTATATTTTCCTCTGCAACTTGATCAACATGGACAAAAAAAAAGTGCTTCCAAATTCTTGGTACAAAAACACACAAATTTGTTCTTTGAACTTGACTTTTTTCACAGTACTAGTTTTGCTTCTACAACCCCAAATCAGAAAAAGTTGGGACGGTATGGAAAATGCAAAAAGAAACAACAAAAAAAGGCAGTGATTCTTACATTTACTTTGACTTCTATTTCATTGCAGACAGTGTGAACCCAAGATATTTCATGTTTTGTCGGGTTATTTGTTAATATACATCCCATTCCTGCATTTAAGGCCTGCTGCAGCTTGCATCTGAGCTCAAATGTCACGGCAGGAAAAGTAAGTTTTCCACCAGGCTAAAAGGCCACGCCTTCTTGTTCATGATGAACAACATCATGACCTTTAATAACAATGCAGACTGTGCCACACGATGTCAGAGAGGTTGTTAGAACTCGTTTATAAAAATCGAACAACACATTATCTAACTGTCATGCATCACCTTTAACTTCCAGAAAAATAAAAAAATAAAAAAAGATAAAGTACTTTTCCCTGCATGCACATAGCAGTACACTTTAAAAAGTATGCTGAGAGTAAAACTCAACTTTAACAAGCTTTCACCTCGCATACAGTTCATTTCTTTAATATTTCAGAAGAGTGTGCATGAACTTTACTTTTCATTCCCAAACAGCATTAAAGGAGGCAAGTACGAACGCTCACATCAAATATCAGTAAATTATGAGCAACTAAGGAACTTATTGGCTTCACTTGTGTGTACAGGAACTACAAAAATGGTGACAGTAAACTAGCAGTTTAGCACTGAGGTACTGTGTAAAACCTGATATCTTAGCCTAAATTGAACTGTTTTAGGAAACATCCATCCATTTTCTGAACCTGCTTATTCTAGTTCAGGGTCACAGGGGGGCTGGAGCCTAACCCAGCGGTCATGGGCGAGAGGCGGGGTACACCCTGGACAGGCTGCCAATCCATTGCAGGGTCACATGTAGACAGACAAACACATTCACACCTACGGTCAATTTAGAGTCACCAGTTCACCTAACCTGCATGTCTTTGGAAGTGGGAGGAAGTCAGAGCACCCGGAGGGAACCCACGCAAGCACGGGGAGAACATGCAAACTCAACATAGAAAGGACCAGGTCGGAAGTGAAGCTGGGACCTTCTCTCTAACCACTAAGCCATTGTCCTGCCCATTTTAGGAAACAGAATACCTCAAATCAATTAAGTTAACTCAACTAAGGTCAAGGTGTGTCTTTATTATCCCCAAGGGGCAAATCATTTCACAGCCAGCAGTTACAGTAAATAGACAATAAATACAACATACACACAAATACATAAAACAAAAATTACCCATACCGCTTCAGATTAAGATCCATAGTTTAAAAAACGGATACCAGCAGGACTAAACGACCTTCTGTACCTATTAGTCCTGCATCGTGGCAGACTGTATCTACACCCTGATGGCAACAAAGTGAATTCATTCCTCAAAGGGTGGCTCGGGGCGGCAGGATTAAATGAGTCTTTTTCAAGACCCTGGCCCTATACAGTTCATGGGGGCTGTTTAAGGGTGTGCCAGCAATTTTGCTGCACACCCTCACGATACTGTCCAAATGATTAGTCAGTTTCACAGAAAGTGACCTGTGCCAACAGATAAACGAAAAGGTGAGGATAGATCCCATAAAACATTCTCATAAAAGTAGCATCAATATTAAAACTGCGACGCTTGCGGTAAAAGTACATGTGTTGATGCGCCTTTTTTTACACACAGCATCAACCTGGGACTCAAAACAGAGTTTGTTGTCGATCACCGTGCCGAGGTATTTATACTGAAGCACCCGCTCAGCTGCCTGATTCTCAATCATAATCGGAGACATGACAGTGGGATTTTTCGTATTTATCATTAAAAAGGATGATTTACACCAATCGATAAAATCACTCAGTACAGGACAATGTTCAAAGTCGTCACTTGCTAAGTCAAGCATCAATAATTATTTCTAGGCATTCCAAACTGAACTTCAGCCTCCAAAAAGACTGATCATAAATGATTTTGCACTAGTTTTCAGACCACTTCCCACCTGGCTTGTAGTTGTTCATTTGTCTCCCAAGATATCCAAAAATCTGCATATGGTACAGGCCCATAGCCTAAAATATATATGTTTGACCTTTAAATTTGCAACATGTATATTTTATGCCATAATAGCACCAAAATTGAACTGGAATGCCCAAATTAAAACTACCCAGGAATAATGTTCTTTTTCATTTCTCTGAGATAAAGGTCAGGTCAGATTTGAGTAAAACATCCCAGAAAGCAGTTTGACTGCACTGTTTAAAAAAACAAAAAAAACAACTTGCAATTGGCTGCACAAAGATTTTTGAGTTTCTTCAACTTACAAACACAACATCTACCTCATGTTTTTAAGTTGTGTAAACTCAAAAATGTATTTCAGATGGTTGCCTTGAGTTTTTACGTTTTTTTTTAAACCAGTGTGTCATAATCTAATTCCTAACTGAATGACAGCCTCCAAAAAAGGGTAGTAAAGCTAATTACTACAAAACCATTTCCATAGTTTCCATAGTTGTTGATGACACTACATCTTAGAATCTGAATCTATTTTTCTATTTTTTTTTTAATCAGCAACTTTATATTCTCTTCGTATTTTAAGTATTAAATTTAAAACAGTAATTCCTATATAGGCCCGGAGGCCCATTTGTGCCGGTGCGTGAAGACTATGAGAATCAACAACTCCCCCTGGACAGGACGCCAGTCCAACACAGGTTACTTCCAAGGCCGATACCCATTTACAGCTGGGTGGAGTGAGACAATGCAGCTGAAGTGTCTTGTCCAAGGACATATACAGGTAGCGTGACTGGGAATCAAACCCATGTCTACATATTGGTTGCCCAACTCCTTATCCACTGAGCTACTTATTTAGGTAGCTTGATATTTATTTCACAGTGGCTAGCCTAGGACCAAGAAAGTCATGGGTTCTGCATGGAATTTGTATGTTCTCCCCATGTCTATGTAGGTTTCCTCTAGGCAGGGAATTGGTGGTAGGACCGGCACCGCAGTTACTGTAAAAAAACCAACAACATTCAACCAGTTTAAAACAACATGAGGGTGGAGACTGGTGTGGTGCCAAGATATCAACCCTATGGGGATGCAGCAACACGCAACTGAACATGCGCTCCTCAATCTGATCTGATGTTTCTAATATTGTGGCATTTCAATCAATCAATTCAAAACAACCATCAGTTGTAGCGTTGCATTGAACCGATGGTCTTCAATGTCCCATGAAAGTCACCTGCAGTGGGATGTGGGAGGGGGGGATGGAGGAGGTAATGTACACCTGGCGTGTATCCGAACGACCTTCAAAACTCACCACGCTCGTGCACACATAGTGTGTTCTAAGCAATATCTGTGTCACAGTCATCAGAAAAACCTGCCCGTGTGGCTCTCCGAGGAGAGTGAGGCCCAGATCTGTAGCGCCTCCACTTCCTGCTGCTCTCAGAGAAACCAAACGCAGGTGTGCGTATCTGGGCCACATCCCGCACGATGCAAACTTTGAGCAGTCTTCTAAAAAATAAAAATAAAATAAAAAAATTAAGTGCTGAAGGAGGATGGCAGGATGGTATGAGGAGAAAATCAATTCAGCATATCTAATGTTTTTAGTGTCACCAAACCCAGAAGATCTCGCTTTCATAGAGGCGTCATAATCAAGTCAAATTGATATTTTTCCGGCACTGGAATGCACTTTACGCATCTTTTGGTGTTTACTGGCCAAGGTAAGGTTCACAGCATAGAGGTTGGTGCAGAAAAGCAAACATTGTTACATTGAAATGAGGCAGCACAAAAAAGAGCTTTTAGTAATTAAAAGGAGGGTGGGTAAGGTCTACTAGACCTTACTCGTATGTAGCACCTTGAGGTGACTCATATTATGATTTGGCATTGTATAAATAAATTGAATTAAATAAATTTTGTCAACATTGCAGATTGAATATTATGCAGAAAATAGAAGTCGCGGAACCACGTTTGTTCCTGCCACCCAACCCAAAAGCAAAACCATATTCCAAACCACTGGGTTCCCTCCGGGTGCTCCGGCTTCTTCTCACTTCCAAAGACATGCAGGTTAGGTGAATTGGTGACTCTAAATTGACCGTAGGTATGAGTGTGACTGTGTTTGTCTGTCTATATGTGGCCCTGCGATGGACTGGCGATCTGTCCAGGGTGTACCCTGGACAGATAAAATGAATGAATGAATGAATGAATGTTTCCTCAATATATGATCCCAAGACCTGTATCACCAAGACACCCCCCAAAAAACAATCAAAAAACCCAAGGATGTCAAAGTTGATAATCAAGACGATGCTCATTACGTTTTTTTGAAATCAAGAGTATTGTCCACTTTGGTTTTTCTACCACACGGTCAAACGGTGGAGCAACACATGTACAAGGAAATCCTCTGGAACCTCATGGCCTCAATCCGGGACATGAGGAAAGATCAGTGGGAGTCGAACGTCTGGGTGCCCCACCATGAGTGTGCCCTGAGCATCCAGGACACCTCTGGAGCCCCTTGTCATTTTTTCCGTATTCCCCAATTTCATTGGGGTGATCTTTTGGATCCCAGTGCTTCCTGTTTTACTGTATGGTCGTGAGATCTGGATGCTAACCAGTGACCGAAGGTCATTTTCTGCCTGGGTGGTTGCCATCCAAGACCCAAGGTGGTTCCGTGGTGTGGTGGATGCAGCACCACCGCATGACCTGACCTGAGCAAGGGGACCCGATTTCCTGATGCCCATTAAAAGGGCTGTAACAACACGATTCCAGGATTCCAGAAGAAGTATTCAGGGGTGCATGAAGGTGTGGAAGAAGAGGATAGATAAGTGTGTGGGTCTAGACAGCAATTATTTTGAAGGGGACAAGCTGAAGCTGTTATTTCAATATATTTTTTATGATAACATTGCTGTGATGTATGTATGTTCAGTCACAGTCATTCTACACTGAAAAAAGTGAAACGTGGCTAAACTTTAAAAAATGTGTGTGAAACGTGGCTAAACTTAAAAAAATTAGTGTAATTTGTTACACCTATATTTATTAGCTTTCCTCAAAGTATATTTATAATATGGTTGAAACCTTAAGTTATAAATATACTTTGAGAGAAACTAATAAATTTAGGTGTAACAAATTACACTAATTTTTTTAAGTTTATCCAC
>OMMV01129585.1:1706-13402 GCA_900302635.1 Chatrabus melanurus
GTTATATACACATCACACTGTGTAACCGGGACCGATTAAAGAGTTTTAATACATTCCAAAGCCTTCTTCAGATCGTCAAAATGAGTGCTTTGTCCCCTCTGGCAATGTGAAAAAGAGCACAGCAGGATTTCCAATGCCAAACGGGACTGTGGCCGAGTGAAGCAGACGTTCAGAGGTCCTGTGTAGCTTTAGAAAAATCCTGGTAGAAGCTTATTTTGTGGTTCTGCCAGCGCACATCCCCAATGTCCCTGGCGAGTTGTCTCACTCATTCTTTCTGTTGAAACCTCAGGAAGCGCACGACGAAAGGCCTTGGAGGGGCGCCGGAGCTTGACGGGTAATAATGGGCGATGTGCGCGCTCCAGATCCAGGCCTCCCTGAAAATCGACATGGAGGATTTCGGGGAGAACCTTCTTCAAGAAATATATGGCATCTTTGTCCTCGGCGTGCTCTGGAAAGCCATAGATGCGCAGATTCACTCGCTTTCCCGGTCCTTCGTATTCCGACGGTCTGGCGTTCAGCTTTTTGACTTTGGAAGCCAGAGCCGGAGGAGAACCGCAGCGCTGTCTCTCTGCTTCCCCTAGCGTGTCTAGCCGAGCCTCTGCATTAGCCGTCCAAGTAAGCATGTCCTCAACCGCCGAAACAGCTCGTCACGTTTCTAATAGCTCTTTACGAATGTCGGTAAAATGTCTGGTTTGGTCGTCCGATAGCTTCTGAAGGAGCTCACCTATTGTTGTGTTAGAAATTGGCTCGGTGTAGCGGCAGAGGCCTGGCCAGCATTAGTCCTGGTGAACAGTTGCTGTTGAGACGAATTCACGTCATTGTTTTCGGAGATTTGGCAAAATAAGACAGTGGTGCCGGAGCCTCTGATTCAGGCAGCCATCTTGCTCTGCATCATCATCATCATCACATGCCCCCGCCCCCCCCTTCCCCCTTTTACGTACGTGGCTTGTATCTAGGTAGGTTCTGTCATTTTCCAAAGGTCAGTCATTGGGGTCAAAGTCAAATCCGTCTCTCTGTTTGTTGACCTACTCCTTCCAAGTTCTTTGACCGATTTCCACCAAACTCGGTATGTGGATATCTGGCAAGGTCAGCCAAAGGTCATTTAGGTTAAGCTCGTTGGAGTCAAAGGTCCGATTTCTATCAGGTAATTGTGTTGTTTAGCAGGAAATTCTGCCCTTAACAAGGTGACCACATTTTTATTGATACTATAGTTATCCTGCCTATCTGCCATGGCCCATAGTGTCTTCATGCTCATGGGTACTATTGTCTGGCGATATGAAAGCGATGTTTTTGCCACAGTTAGTACAGACTATTGCGAGAGAAAACAAACCTCTTTAATGACTGGAGAATCACAGCTGGTGTTGTATCTGAACATGTGAACACACTCGAAAGCACATTTAAATATGATTAAAAGTGTTTGGTCTGTGACCTTTTTATTATGTGCTGTGGTAACGAGGGGTGAAGGGGGTAGGAATAAAAGTTGGTTTTCAAATTAGATTTACTGTTCCTTGTGTCTTTTTTTTTTTTTCTTCTTTCCCCAGGACTATAAAGCCGGCCTCGCTATTTCTGAGGTAGAACTGACTGCTGCCAATATTAAAGACGTAGATCGCCGTGGTTTTGAAATCAACACCCCTTTCAAGAATTTTTGGTATGTGCGCACTCCTACCTTCTTTTGGTTTTGTCTTTCTCCTTTGTTACAAAACAGATCAAACGTTTAAAGCAACAGTACTATGATTTAGGGGCGTTAATTAGCAGGAAACAAAATTGTGACAGGCGGCGGTATAATGCAATCTGCGATCTCACTTCTAGATGACACTAAATGCTACACACTGTGGCTTAAATGTGTGCTGTTTTTTTTTTTTGTTTTGTTTTTTGTTTTGTAATTGCCTCATTTTCGGAATGATTGCTAAGTGACGGACTCTCTCCGGAAGTGCAGGCGCCGAGCAACAGGTGGAAATTGTAGCGCGTTCAGGGTTTGTTTGAAATCGTGTGAAGGACTTGATTCATATTCCTCCCCCAAAAAACAAATCCCGCTGCATTAGCATCTCATTTCAGCCGCCGCCTTTAAGAAACGTCCTTCAAATACACTAAGCCTCTTTCTGTGCTGTAGCTTAATCTCAATAATCATATCTCATAAAGCATCCAAATTCACGGCTATAAAACTTAAGGCCAATCATTTTGAGTAAATCTGCTCTTACAGATGTAAAGTATTAAGAGCCTCATCGCCTTCACTTGTAGTGACAGAATATTCACATAATCATATCAGATTGGCCTTTTTTTCTTCTTCATATCTGCGGCTTTTCTTCTTACCTGGAGAGCTGGGGAATTAATCCAAAGCAGAATGCTTTCAAAGACCTGAAAGTAAATGAAAATGAGAAATATCTGCAGAAAACTCTATTAATTTGCTGTACCTTCCCATCATCATTGATTCTCGTAAATGTGCACAGAAAGAGACGACATGCATTTTGAGGGGGAAAAAAAATCATCTGGGGATGTATTTTGAATTAAAGGTCAAGTGAGCATGAATGCACAATTTATCAGCAGAAAATTAAATCTACATGTTTTATGAATAGTTGAAGTCAAACTTTTTAATTAAGTGGTTCTCGAGTTTGAAAGCTCTCTCTCTCTCGCTCGCTCGCTCGCTCTTATATTATAATAATACACCTCGGCAAGCTAAAATAGGTCAGCAAGTGTCGAAATTATATGTTGAAGTTTGTAGCTGTCTTTTTTTTTTTAAATATAGGTTTCTAAGAAATTGCCTTTTTGTCACATTAAATAGAAAGAATCTGGTACTTATTACACGCTTTGGCCTTTCCGTCTCAGACAGGGTATGTCACATTGAGAAGGCAGGAGCCCAAATATGGATTTCTGTGACATATGTCACAGAAGTCTAAAACGAACCATTTCGGGCTTAAATTTTGCTTGTTGCAGGGGGACATAGAATTGTGCGATTTTTGAGGACGTTTAACATGAAACCTTAACTGTATTTAACAGCAGGAGGTTGATTTTTTTTTAAGGAGTTTTGCTCAATATGACCCTTTAAACATAAACAAAAACAGTAACTTCTTTATGAGGTAAATTTATTTCATATACTGAACTTTTCTTTAAATTTCTGATGATAAATGAATCTGACTGGTTCAGAGCACTTTACAGTGATGCCTTACATTCACCTCTTCTCTCTCTCTCTCTCTCTCACACACACACACACACACACACACACACACACACACACACACACACACACACACACACTGATGTCAGGCTGTTCCCATGCAAAGTGCTCAACTGCAAGCTGGGAACAACTCGGGGGATTAAGAACCTTGCTCTGGGGTACCTTTGTGATTTTTCTGTCTGATCAGGGAATTGAACCCGTGTTCCTCTGGGTCAGGAGCCTGCTTCTCTAGATATTTATCTTTTTTGCACCCGCCAGCGGTAGCACATGCAGTGGAGTTGTTTTCACTCCTGTGTGTCCTTCAGTCCATGTGTCAACAAAATAACTCTGAGTTTTGATTGACGTGGACCGAACTTGGTGGAATTATTGAGTCAGCCAAGCACCTTACTTGATTTTGAAAAAAAATTGGTTAAAAGTCAAGGTCACAGGCCAAGGTCAAAATATGGGCCCAGTGGTTACATATAGGGAATACTGAGAGTGGTTATTCTGATGGATTGGTTAAAGAGACACCTATGTATGGTTACTATTAATCATTTTCCTCCCAAGTCCTCTTTACTTGCACTCACGGTGCCATTCCTTATTGAACGTTCCTCTTGCTACCAGATCCTACTTAGTCTGCATGCTTGGCTAGACGCCGTTTATCTCAGCTCGTAATTGCTTTTACCGATAACGGTGATTGAAATCCTACCCTTCTTTGGGGTTGGGAGGTGGACCACAGATCCTTTACATATGTGTCAGGGAAGGGTGATTGATGGGGAGAACCGTGCACATTCCAGGCATCCCCTCCCCTTAGAGACCATGAGAAAAACAGGTTTATCTCCACAACCATCACAGTTGCACTGGTGCTGGTATCCAAGTCCCATTTACTTGTACTGGGCGCTGCTAGGGAGTTGAGTGTGGGCGTTGTTACAGAGGCAAGTAAAGAGGACCTGGGAGGAAGAGACATTGCAAACTAAATTTTCACTGGGAGATAAAGGATTAAACACTAATATGCAGTCATATAACACCTTTGTTTTGGTCACATGATCTTTGACCTTGAGCGACCTTGAAATGTCAAATTTATGTAGAATGGCTGCTTAGAGGAATTGGTTATAGAGACAACTTTGGTTACTATTAAACACTAATATGCAGTCATATAACACCTTTGCGTTGGTCACATGACCTTTGACCTTGGGTGACTTTGAAAGGTCGAACTCAAAATCATAACTGTTGAACTCAAACGGTTTGGAGCCAGTCTGGATTAAACATGGTGGATAGGTTCTGTGTTACTCAACGAGAAAATGATTCAATCTTGGACAGAATTGGTCAAATGTCAAGACCACACAGAACCATATATTATGGTATCTCTGAATCACAGAGAATTAATTTGCATGACTCTGTGTCAAGCATGTAAGACGGGGGTTGTTGAACTCTGAGTGGCCGATTGTGTTTTTTAAGATGAATGACTGCTTTTAACTTGCAAGATGAAATCTTTTGCATCTTGGCAGAAGTATGAACTATAAGAGCAGTTTGCTGCTGCTTGGCTCCATATAAACACCTCCATCGCCTGTGCAGAGAGGGGCATTATGGGTATACATTCTGTATTCGAGAGCGGAATTTATTTAAGAATGTCTCGGTGTGTTTGACAGTCTGTGCAGCACTAGGCGCCGTCCATACAGTAAATGCTCGTTAGCATCCATACAGCCAAATCGAGGCGCATAAAACGAGCTTAATGAACGCCGTTCTGATATAAAAGCACAATTTTAAAACATGCGGCTCAGGTTTGCCTTTGAAATGTGGTAATCCAGGTGATGAGGGCACACGACTTTCAGCTGAGGTCTTACTGAGAGTATTTCAGGGTCTTGGCTCGGTCCTCATTGAATCTCACAAAGAAGCGTGTGAACCGTTAAACAAACCACAAGCACACTGAGGATTTAATGGTCATGTGAACACATCCCTGTACAAAAATCATTGCGTATTGATCAGGGGTATTTTGTGTGAAATCTCTTGTGGTGGCGTCGCAGAGGTATCGAAGTCCTTCAGGTGACTCGGGTCACCTGAAATTGTCGGGCACAGTGCTCGTTTGTGCTTTGGAATGGGTACCATCACCGTCTGCCTGAACAAAGCGCAGCGTGTCTGTTTACGTGCGCTCATTTACCATTTTCTCTTCATCCCTTGCTTTTGGTCTGTGTAAAGATTTTTTTTTTTTTCTCCCCCTTCCTCATTCCTCTACCTCTGATCGATCTGTTTGTGTCGGCTCTTTTAATGGTCCCGTCGTTTGGCAGCTTTGTTAATACGTCCGACATAATTGCCATTTTGTGTGGAACAGCCAAAAAAAAAGAAAAAGAAAAGAGAGAGTTGGAATTACAATGAGATGGGGTCTGCCAAATTGTTTTGATGAGGTGATTGCTGCAAAAGCTTCAGTGTGTTTGTGTGTGTGTGGATCAAATCAATCGGGAGCCCTGGGAGCGTTCTCCTACCTGCTCAAGGTGGGGATTAGTGAGAAACTCTGCTAATCACTTTAAGCTGTGGAGACTCTCTTTGGTTTTCCGTTGTTTTGCTGCCATTAAATGGACGGAACATCTAGTCCGCTTCGGCAGATGCAATCGCAAACTTTCTCCGAGTAGAGAGAATGACAATGAGGCGTAGAGGAGGGGAGGTGTTCAAGTGCAAGTGCACAGAAATTTGGACAAAAGAAAAACTTTGTGGTCTGGACAACACTTGTAGTCTGCATAGTGCCAAAAGAGAAATACTGAGGTCAAGGACATATTGGAGAAAAAAATGCTTTTGGTTTTTCTTTTATCAAAAACAGCTTGCTTGAACAGCTCAAGTGGATTATTGGACTGTGGATTATCCTGAATAGACTGGACAGTGTTTGTGAAAAGAAAAGTGTAGACCCATTTAAAGTCCTGAAGGTTAAAAAAGAAGTTTTGTGTTGTGTAAACTATTTGTACCATACTATACATTGATGTTGAGATTTTAAAGTGTCAATTTTAAAAGTGTTGATCGCAGCAAAACAAACACTCAATTTGGGTTGTGGTTGTCGAAGTGAAACACATTTTTGTGCGCTTTCTCCAGTTCAGTTTTTTTTATACACAGTGCCAAATCACAACCAAAGTCGCCCCCCCGAGGCGCATGCGGCAGTTGACAGGCAGGTCGATTTGATATTACATGAGCAAAACAATCCTGTCCTCGTGATATTCTCTTTTAATTTGGAGAGTTACAATACAGTAGCGTTTGTTGCTGGATTTGTTTGGGCTTTTTGCGTAATCTTATCGCATGCATGATGGAAATTGGGAGCAGGAGTGGTTGAAGTTGTATATAGCTTGAAATGACCGTCAATTTTTCATTTCCAAAGCCTTGGTGCTTGTTAATCAGTTTATCCTCATTTTATGCTCTTTTCATGTGGAGAACTACAAGATAATAGCATGTATTGTTTTTGAGTTGACGTGTTAACTAAGTGGAGGGGATGAACTTATTCATTTATCTATTTTTTTTCACTCTTCCAAAGCCTAGGAATATCAGGTATGGAAGGGCACAGTATTGCATATGACATTTATAATAATAATAATACAAATATATAGATTACAGTAATTAAACAGGTCGGGTCTGGGAGCATGTGCTGGCGCCGTGCGTTGCTGCATCCACCACACCATGGTACCATAGCAACCACCCAGGCAGTCAACCGGTCTGTTCCCCCCTCTCGAAAGTAATCCTCTATCTGCTGCAGTCAGGTGGAACGTGGGCGTCCCCTTGGCCTTCTCCAGCTGCTGGGGTCCTCGACACTGGGGCTGGATCGTGGCCAAAATGTCGTAGCTGATGTTTCCTCACAACGTAAGTGATACTCTTATCTTAGTCTCCATACGTAAGCGTTCATTGGACACAAAGTCATTCCAGCAGTACCCAAGGATCCTCCGAAGAAACCTAGTACCAAAGACATCTAGTCGTCGCCTTAGGTTACTGGTTAGTGATCCACAGTAAGACGGGAAGCACCAGCACCTGAGAGACTTGGACCTTCGTTGTACTGTAAAGATATCGGCATCGACCAAACACCTCTGTCCAGCGACCTCATGACTGCATAATCTCTTCCCAGGCGTCTCTCGATCTAAGAAACCGAGGAACCAAACACATTGTCACTGCCGAGATAAGTGAACACCTCTACAAGTTCAACACTTTCACCATATACAGGCACACTTCTAACAGCCGAGTCCATGAAGCCATTGAAAGTCTGGATCTTGGTCTTGAATCCAGGACAATCCCAGACACTCAGATTCCTCACTCAGCTTCTCAGCAGCTGCAATCAGGGCATCCATTGATAATTAAAATCCCCAAACTTTTAACTACCTATTTATTGAACATTAGCAGCTTTATTACAGTTAAAATGGTGTAACGCTATAGAACGTAGATAGTATCAGCAATCCTGTAGTTTTTTCCCCTCAGTGCTTGATGAGCTGTGTCACTTTGTCTAGTGCCTAGAAAGCCTGACTTTTCTGTGACGACAGTAATCTGAAGTGAGGTTCTGTTTGAGGGAGGATTGTTTGAATAATGTAAATACTTTTAGATCAGTTCTTGAGTTCTGTGATCTGTCAGTCAGCTGGATAACTGTGATTAAAAAACATGTTCAATCCATTCCAGCTCTCTGACCTAAGGTGCTTTTGATGAAATCACCTGTGCTCAGCAGATATAAAAGCGCATCCAACTTTTTTGTTCCGCAGGGGTTAGAAATCAAACACTTGGTCATGCAGTGTTCTATGGGCTGGAATTCTTCTGCATTTTTCGGTGTTTCAGCAATTTTTTTTCTCAGAAAAACAGAATTGAATAATATGACAACACACTGGCGTTGTTCAGCGTCAAATTCAGACATGACCTGCTGTGATTTAACAAAAGCAGCTATGGGGCCAAAAAATAACATTCAAAACAGTGTTTACATGGATATGAATACAAAGTAAGTTAGTTATAAGGTGAGAAACAATATTGGATGATAAGTTTAGTATTTTAGGCTGAGTTAAATCATAGGTCAAATTTGACCCGCTAACACTAAAGATGTGGGCAGCATTCTAACACATTACAAGGGTTAAGCGTTATCATGGGGGTTATTACAACTCCACAGCAGATGCTATGTGTTTGAGTGGTGAATTAAAACTGTTTTGTACTTATTCAAGAGGGCCAAATGTGATTTGTTTGTGTCTAAATTACTTTTAAAGTTTCTGCTTTGAAGTATACACCTCTTAAGTTGTGTAAAGTTTTTATTTTTCCATGCAGCGATTTAGGGACTGAACTTGATGAAACATGTTTGTATAGCTCTTTGATCAGGAATGGACATTAAGGGCCGACAGTCTGCGGGGTTTTGACTGCGGCCGATCATCTCAGCAGGTGATTTCACTAACGAGCACCTGTTTGAGTTGAAGGGTGGAGCTCATCAGTGAATTTAATGGTGGCGGTGATTGAAATGGCAGTATTTTATTTTAAAAGCAACATCTTTCTCTACATCTTCTTCTTGCCGGTATGTGGGTTTGATGGTTGGCGTCTCCAAGGATAGGCTCCTTTCAGGTTATAGTGCAGCAAATGACTATGAATCGTTCAAATGGTGATGCAAGCATAAAATTTGGCATCAATACTCTCTATAGCTAACTCTTCAAATTTGCCCAATTGGCCACTTGAAAATCCAAGATGGTGGCCATATTATCCAAGATGGCGCCCGGACAAAGTTAAAATCCTCCAATCATATTGAAACATATACCATATTATTTGCCTGATCATGAAGATTCTAAAAGATTCAGTTTGTGATAAAAGCATGAAATTTCTGCCACACTTAGTATATACCATTACCCAGTGGTCAAAATGTAAAAATCCTCCAATCATATTGAAACATAGACCATATTATTTGCCTGATCATAAAGATTCTAAAAAGGTATAGTTTGGACCATCTATGACTGAATGTTATGGAGTTACGGGGTCAAAACAGCAAAAATGGTGACAAAGGTCAATTTCAGTTTGTACAGGGGTCAAAAGTTAAAAGTTGCTCCAATTTTGGTAAAAAAAAAAAATGATGCAAATTATTGGTTGAGCTAATAGGATTAATAAATGGAATAGTGTTGACTGTGTTGAATGTGTGGTCTCCAAAGTAAAGGTCAAACAAGGTCAACGTCCATTGGACACTATGACATATGACATGTTAGCCCGTAACGTGATAACTAAGCATAACAGATGGTGCAAACTATTCCTTTTTAAAACTATTAGATGTTAGTTGTTTAAAAATCATCACATTAACGAGAGCATGAGCAAACCTTTGTTCTTTATTTATTTATTTTTTTAAATACAAGACAGATTCACTCTCATATGAACAGTTATGCAAATCATCAAATTCGACAAAACAGTCAAAATTAGATGAATATTCAATTACATTTTATTTCAGATTTTAAAAAAATAAATGTATAATCTTTTCTTTCTTTCACATAATTTCTTTAAAGAAGAAAATACCTTTTATTGGAATATATAGATACATGAACACAGTACTTTGACATCAAAATCACATTTATAAGTATTAGTATTGGCCAATAATCAACTGTAAAAATATTTATTTACAATCCTACATTAAGATCCTGAATTATAAATGTTGATGCAGCAAATTGTGAATTATGATGGATTTTTATCACATTTAAATAACATGTTTCATTGCAAATGGCTCTCCAACTAAAGTACTTTTTGTCTTCTTTAGTGCCATTTCTTTAATTACTTACTTAAAGGTTAACTTTAAAAAGCTATGGGCAAAAGAAGAGACGAGAAGGGTAAGGTTCAGGTGTTTTGTGCTGCTTATATTTTTGTTCAAACTGAGTTCACTCATATGAAAGCTCTGTATTATATTTTATTTGCAAAGATTATGCTTTGGTTCTCTGTGAGGGGTACACCAATTCATCATTCATGAAGTGGAATTTGATGTAATTTTGTTGTATGTTGAGCCGCGGGATATCAAGGCCTTAAGAAGCAAACGAGATAAAGGAGACTGCTGGGACCTAATGTTCCCTGTGAGAATTATAAACTATTTTCCTCCAAAGAACATCCAACCAGTGCTTTAATGGATCTACGATGATTTGGTGTGGAGTAATGGCACGGCGAAGCACGGCTTATTTGTACATGTTGACCCAGATTTGATCCAGTACAAGTAGATCAAGGGCTGCGCCCTGAGAACTCGTGCGACAGTGTTGTGAGGTGAACGTGCGTCTCAAACATCTTGGGTCCTCGCTGATTTGGTGCTGAGTAATCGCGCGGCCACAAACGCATATTTGGACCAATACTAGAGCTCCTACACTGCGGTGGTGGGAGCTAAAGATGTGGACAGAGGACTTTCTTTGGTTTCTTGGTATTCTTTGCGAGGCTTAATTGCATTCTCTTTTCTCAATTACATGGGAGCAATGAGAGCTGTATACTGTAGTGTTTGGCAGGGAGGGAAACGATGGAAGTGTGAAGCTTGTGGTTGTGAAGTGATTGATATTTAAACAAAATGTGAGATTATCTGAATGTTATAATTTTAGTGTAAAACCGTGCATGTAACCAGCATATAGGCCACAGGCGGTTCCTTTAAGACTGCAAGGGAAGCTCAGCTTCCTCTAAAATGTCATAAAATAAATGGTCAAATATGGACTGTTGTATTTACATTTCTATTACTAAAAGTGCGCTGGAATGTGTTCAACTTCATGACTAGTTCGTTCAGAATCGATCATTATTTATTGCACATCATCTGATGCGTTTGTCCTCTCATGCAAACCTGCAGCAGCAGGTGCATTGAAACTCATTGAAGCCTGGCGTCACTGGGTGTCTAATCCGCACCGCAGCTTTTTCCACTGGAGCAAAGCTCGACGGTCACTGGATAATGCGTAAAAATGTCCAACCCGCTGGGCGTCTCTGGGAGTCGATGAGCAGGGCGTGGTCCAGGGCGGGACTCGGACGCTGGGCCTCTCGACGATCATAGGAGGAAATTAACCTCTTTTTGATTGACAACGTTTTTGAAACACACACCGCTGTTATGCCGAGAAAAGAACGTCTGTCTCGGGAACGCGCACCACTGATAACAGGTAGGAAAGTTTAACGTGAAGATAACCATTTCTGTTTGTAGAGTTGCCAACTGTTCCTTATTGAACTAGAACAGAACGCACTTTATTCAGTATTTTTGAGAATCAGCGGCGGCGACAGCGCCCACCTGCAGAGGCTCCCTGAAGTGTTCGAGCCGCGACACGCGTAACGACGCATTAAAATCTCTTTCAGAGCCCTCTATGTGGCAACCAGCTTAGCTTTTCACCTTCATTTTATTCATAAAATATATCACCAGTCGGCGACTTGGAAGAACCCGCGCCAGGTCAGAAAAAAACAAGTGTTCATTCATTTGGATTGTACGTCAAAAAAAACCCCCAAAAAAACCCCACTTCCTGAGCTGGAGGCAAAGTAACGTCAATCTGACACGATTGACAGGAGATCTAATCTAGTGTGTTGTGTGTTTAATGAAAAAATAAAGTTCAATTAGTCTGTCACATGGTGTTTAAAAAGAAAA
>OMMV01129715.1:0-10423 GCA_900302635.1 Chatrabus melanurus
GTTCTCAAAACTTTCATGCCATCATTGTAAGCCAAACAAAGTTATTCACTGCCTTCCAATTCAAAATATTTTAAATAACTGTTCACAATATCAGTGTGAGAGTACAATAAAATGTGCACATTTGAATTTATTTTATTTCAATATTTTTGCCAAGGCTTTAGCTCAATCTGGAGAAAGACGTGTCCTCTAACTGAACGAGCAGATGGGTTCAGTACCTGACTGCAATTGTATGTCAAAGTGTCCTTGAGCAAGATACTGAAAAAGTAAACTTAAACAGCTCAACCTTGAGGCACATTGTGCCTTTAGAATCTAGGCAAACACAGGACAAAGATGTGAAAGGATAAATAACTTCACCCAAAACATTTAACTGCACATTTTTCACCTTTATGACTTACTATTGGCATTTCCCCAAATTTTCCAGCAACACAGACAACAACAAATGCAGCTTTCTACGTCAACAGAGAACTTGACAGCAAGATAGAATCTCAGATTTTTGTGGGTTCCGAATGATGCGTTTCCTCAACGAGAATTACTTGTTTTGCCAGTAATCTGTCCACTTCCTACATCCAGTATCATTTTGCAGTCGACATCTCACTAGCCTGAATCTTGGAAAGCTTACGCTCATTATATATTGTTTATACAGGAAACAGATCAATATATTTCCACTTCACATTTTTAACTTCTCACTTTTCTCATGTTATGGGAATAAATGTCAGATCACTGGCCACCATGCTAGTCATGAGCCATGCATGTGAATGTGTGTTTGCATTATTCACCTGTGGTACTGTGCCTGGAGGAACTGGAACTCCTCTTTGATGCGGTCCAGTGATTCTGGGATGGTGAACTTGAAGGGCTGGCCTGGGGCCTGGTGAGGTGTCTGAGACACACACACAGGATTATCAACATGACACATCTCGTAGTCTACAATATACATATTATCCTTTCAGTGACTGCAGGCTCACAAATATTGTCTGCAACTTTTATTTATTAGTCATTACTGAAAGAACAATATTACAAGCCATAGTCTGCTCCTCCGAGCAGATGCTGAGTCTTGTGGGAAAAAAGTGGGCCCTGATACAAGCACGTGTTAAAGGTTAAAGAGAGGAAAATGTGCAAATCAGAGATCAGACTGTACGGGCAATAACAGGTGCAACACCAAATCCTGTAATCTGATTAGGAGCCATTTCAACTATGTGCAATTTTACAATAATTACATGTCTATCGGCACCTCCAGCCAAAAATGGTGTCCCAGCATATTTATAAACAGGGTCAGTTTGATAGCAAAATGTGCTATCCGGTAGTATTCAATACAAGATTGATGAAATATCAATACGTATAAAATTGGACCCACATCAGCACTATATAACTATATATCCACACTATACTAGTCCCAGTTTATACGTGCAGTGTCTGTCTGAGCAAGCAGCCGTTTACCTGCGTGTCTGAGCTCTGGTGCCAATATAGGTTAAGATTAGGGTCAGGGGTTAGGGTCCAGAGTACGCCTGATTGTATCAGCAACTGATAGCAGCTCACCAACAGCTCCATCACTCAATGCTGGAACAGGCCTGCATAATTTGTCCAGCAACCAGGAGCGCCAGAAGAACAGCTATCTGGTAGACCTCAGGGCTCACTACACATGTAGAAGAATAGCCGGAAAGCAATACCTAAAGGTCCAGACCTCTAACAATAGCCATGTGTGGAGCTGAAATGATTAATCTGGTAGTCAGGCAGAAAAAGAATCAACAGCCAATTTCATAAATGCTTAATTCATTTAAGGATGGAAAAATGACTAATTTTAACTGGCTTTGGGCTGTCAAATATTAACATTTGCTCATTTTATGCTTTATACGACTACAAGTTAAGTCTTAGGGGTTCGACTGTTGGTCAGACAAAAAAACAAACAAAAAAAAACTTGATGGTTGATGGGAAATTTTGATGTGCTTTTTAAAATTTTCTACACAGCAAATTTTGCAGAGTAAAACACTCTGCAGTGAGTACATATGGGCCCACTCCAAATAGTGTTAAATCAGCTCTATCATAGCATAAATGAACTCTATTAGAGTTGATGACTTGACTCAGTTTCAGGATGAAACAGCTAAATCATAAAAGGTAATCAACAGATCAATGATACTGAGCTCTAAATACACTTCAAGGATCAATTTACTTAAGTTAAGAAATGAGTGGTTTGATTCAATGGGTTTGTTTGAGCTTTCAAGCAAACCTGGAGTTGGGGAAAAAAAAAAAAAAGATAAATTTTCACGCAGTCACATAATGTAAAGGGTCTCGAAATGTGCTGCAGCACCGATAAGGGAGAAGCAACAGTTTTAAACGAGGAGGAGGAAGAGCGTTTACCGGGTGTCGTCCCTGGGGAAACATCGTTATCTCCGTCAGGATGCGCTGAATCACGGAGATAAATCCATCCGCCGTTATGACCACGACCAACCGTCGTTAATTTCAAACAAGACCAGCCGCCCCGCAGTTCAGCGTCCGTTTAACGACAATCTCTGTTCCTCTCCTCCGCCGGCCGTAAATCAGGCGGAAAAAGACGGGAAGCGGCTCGTTAGCTGGAGGCTCAGAGCAGGAGAGCAGGTGAGGAGCGAAAAGAACACTCAGTTTGTTTTGTGGGGGCTCCGACAGATTCTGAGTAAACAAACAAACAGCCAAAACATCAGAAACACATCCACAGTGAAGAGTTCCCACCGGACTCCCCGCGGTGGCTTGTTGGCGGTCGAACGGTCAAAAAATAGAAATATTTACTTCCTCGTTTACACGCTGCAGTTTTGAGATAAAGTTCTGTGGGGAAAAAATATTCTTAGCGAAAAAAAAGCAACAAAGCAAAACAGGAGAGATACTAACAACAACTCCCACGGCGAAAGACACAGTCCACACTCTGCCTCCGCTTCACCTCAACGGCAACTTTCTCACGCGGTTTCACGCTAACCCAAACTAAGGCCGGCCCACAAAACGGCTAGGGACCAATCACAGCCGCGGCTCCACGTGGGGACAACGCCGGTAGTTTTTGCGTGTGACCAATCGCCTTGCAGCAAATCGCCTCGAGTTCGTTGACCTAGTTGAGCTACGTGGATTCTGGCCAATCGAGACGACGCAAGTAGCTGCCATTCAAGAGCGCGCGGGGCGGTGGGCGAAGGCGAGGCTCAGCTGTCAATCAAAGTAACGTGGGCTCGAGTGGTGCGTGCACACAAAGGGACAGAGGCGCACAAACAAACGTAGGCGCGCGCACTCGCAGACGAACATTAAATAGGATATGACAAGCCGTTTAACAGAGTTTCAAATGACCACCCGTAATTACATTTAGATATCTACAAACACAGTAGGACTTGGAATAATAATTTAACATACCTGCAATTATTAGTAAGAACAAGATCTTATATTTATATAATATATTTTAAACAGCCAGAATTATTTAAGATCTCTAATGACGCCTCGGGAATTATGAGAGATAGCAAGTTCTCAACATTGAATCAGTTTCAGAGCATTAGAAACAAACGTTTTAAAACATTTCCAAATGTTTCTCTTGATTAGTGCCCCACCTGCTGTCAGAACCTTGTACTGCAGCTAATACAAATGAAAGTTGACCACGTGATTGATGTCTTGAAACGCTTGTCATCCTGGGCCCTATCTTCCACCAACTAGCGCTAGTATCATTGCTAGTTTCTACCCCACGCAGTTGTCATTTTCACGCAAATACACCACAATCACAAGTACGCTTACATTGGCGTGTTCAGGTGCGTAATTCGTGCGATCATATCGTCTGACATCAGAGCATCCAGTGCAGAGTCTATTTCTGTTATTTAATCAGCGCAATGGTCAGAAAGTCTCGCATAGAGGGTCCACAATACACGTAAATTGCACATAGGGACATACATTTGCACACAATACAACAAAAATACACAAATGAACAACAAAATATTAGTAATAACTAAAACGAAGCTTAATGACTCTGGTGTCTGGGGTTTTTAAACATGGCTTGAAACGAAAATGTAGACTGCTGATAATACATCTTTAATATGCCTAACAACCTGCGCTTTGACACAAAAATGCATTACCAACGATAAGCACACACTTCAACCTTCACAGAAAAAGAACACCTCACACACGTGTGTAAAAGGCAGAGCACATAAAGGTGGAGAGGTTTTATGCTGTAAAAAATATTATTTGTTTTAAGTTATTGGCCAGGCTTCCTTAAATTTTTGAGTTGACTGAACTTGAGAAGACATGGACCCATCAACCAAAACACAGTATCACATGTTTTCGTGTCACAGTCACGAATGATTGAGGTATGGATTTGTGCTGAGTGACACATATTTCAGGAAAAAAGTGCTCCACAGCACAAAATACACAGGTGCACATGTGGCTTTGAACCAAGAACTTTCTTGATGTGAGGCAGGTGCATTACCAGCAAGCCCTTAAGTATAACAAAGATAAGTTTAGTTACCTATAGGCAATATTGTTTAGGTAACACGCTTATTTTTAAACCTGTCTTTCTTATGGGGAACAGCACAGTGGATCGCTGGTAGTGCACCCGCCTCACAGCAAGAAAGGCCGTTGTTCAAAGCTGTGGGTTTAGGGATGAAGGCGCTTTTATGCTTCTGCGGCAATGCAACGCCGCGGCCACGCCATAGCTTTGACGCCGTCATGCACTGTTCGAAGTTCTGTGTCACGTTGGTCTGTGTCTCTGTGCAATTCAATGCCGGAACGAAAGGGGGAGCGAACGCGTTTTGTTTACCTTCCGGCTCTGATCCTGCGGTCTGAACAACGGCGACCGAAAGGGAAAAAAAATAAAAAAGACTGTTGTTGCAGTTGGAGATGATCAATACTGAACAACAAATGCTTTTATTGCATTAATGTGGTGACGACAACGAAAGAGGAGACAAGTGCGGAGGTCGTCTGTACGTCCACTGAACAAATCGAGGTGGAGGACGGGCAAATATACCACACTGTGGGACATGGACGGAGAAATGCACTTCAGGTATTTTCGTATGTCGGCTGACAGATTTGACGACCAGCAGAACACACACACACCATGCCTATTGATGCCGCCCAGAGACTGGCCATGAACGCGGACCAATCACAGCCCTTGCGGTCTGCGTCGTCTCAGCGCGTAGTTACAATTTTTGGGAGGTATGCATCAGGCTACGGCGTAGGGGTTCGCAATGACGCAGAGGGCTCTGCATAGCCACGGCATCGCTGCGACGCAGTAGCATAAACTAGGCTTAAGGGGTTTAAGGTTAAAAACGTGTGAGACAGTGATACGAAATGAAGCAGTCAAAATAGAACATGAGAGAGAGAGACACAAAATAACATGGTTCAGCCTATTCTCACAAAAAATTCATAGTAAAACGTACAAAAAAAGTAGTGCACAAAAATTTGGATATATTCGTACATATTTTTTGTGCAGATTTCGTACATATCCCACTTATTTTCCACCGGTGATGACATCACCGACACCAAGATGGCGGATCATCCAAGCGAAAATAAAAAGTGGTAAGTTGTCTTTTACTTATTGTTTTTCTAACCCTAATTTAAACCAAATGCATTTCTGAGCATTAAATGTGAAACGTCTGTTGCGCATGCATGCAGCAATTTGTAGGAATGTGCATGAAATGTAGTGTTTAACTTTTCATATCATGTTATACAAAACGCATCCTGAGAATATGTTGCCTGGTTTCCGTTTTGTGCTGTGGAGCACTTTTTTTTTGAAAATACGTGTCACTCAGCTCTAATCCATAGATCACTCATTTGTGAGTGTGAAAGGAAAAGATATGATGCTGTGTTGATTGCATCATTATAAAAGTTATCTCAACTTGTCTTCTCGAATTCAGTCAACTTAAAATTTTGAGGCAGCCTCAACACTAACTTTTAAAAGTTAAAACAAAAGTTAGTTGTTTGTTTGTTTGTTTGTTTGTTTTTTACAGTGTAGCTGACTGTTATCTTTGCATATCTAGGTTTGGATTCGTCCATATTAATCTTTCTATTAATTCCATTAATGCACACTGGACATTGAACAATGTTGACACATAGCAGTGGAGGCAACAGCCATCATTCCAACTGCAATAGCAGTCAAAAAACTTCCAGAGATTTCCCCGCTGTGCATGCGTGCCATGCACGAAAAATCGTTCCCTCACCAAAAATCCTGTCACTTTTCAGTGCACCTTTAAAACTAATAACGAAATACAACTTAGTGTACTCCCCGTGACCCTTAACTGGAGTAAGCGGGTATAGAAAATGAATGAATGAATGAATGAATGAAACTTAGTGGACTCCGGCTTAAAGGCAATGACAGCTGCCACACTGATTGGCTTAATTTATTGTATACCCACAACATGCCCCTTCTTCTTCTTCTTCTTCTTCTTCTTCTTCTCGTGTCCCTTAAATTCCTACTAGTCCATGGGCCAGGCAGGTTTTTGGTACCACCTAAGGTGAACAAACAACACCCACAATAACGCCCCTGAATAAAGTGGAGATATAACCCACTCCCTTTGAGCACAGTGCCAATGGTTTGTGCTGCTATTTAGCGCAGTCTAAATAACAAATTGACAATAGATGGGGGTGAGATAATCTTATAATTAGGCGCTGTCTTATATTCAGAGCAATACGGTAAAAAGTAAGTTCTTTCAGCTTCTCCCTTTTTCACTTGGGGCCACCACAGCAGATCCGATATGGGTCTGTATGTTGATTTAGCACAAGTTTTACGGCAGATGCCCTTCCTGACGCAACTCCCCATTACATGGAGAATATTCAGGGCAATACGGTAATATCTCCATTATTACTCATCACAATGTAATTAAAGGTACCGTGAATTAGAATTTTGATTAGTCAAATAATGAAATTTGAGGGTATCGGTGATATGAACCCTGTCAACATAATGAATGTTAAAATGGCTCGTTTGAAATACTGACTTTCTTGTTGGCTGCTGTGATCTTGTGTCTTGGCAAATCAACACAAATTTTTCTGTGTGTCACTTTGCCTCTGATGTAAATCTAATTATGCGGCTCCTCTGTTGCCTATTACACATTCAAATGTAAAAATTGTTGGCTTCAAGTAATTCATTGCTGTTTCCAACTGCATTCAGCCTTGGGGCTGAGCTGGATAGTTCATTTTTATCTCGTGTTTCCGCTATCATGTGCAGTGGAGTCTTAAGACAAACCCCAAAGATGAAATTAAAGAAATGTTGCTTTTTATGTCACTTCAGAAGTCTTTGAATAAATAGTATTAGCTGATGTTCCACCATCACAAAAAGTTTTGTGAGTGAAATGTTGCTTTGTACATAGAATATTCTACATTTTTCTGATAAACTACAGCAAAGTACATTAATAAGTTCATCACTAATAACGTGATTGTCAATATAAGCGATTTAATGTTGTAATGGGAATGTTATTCATTTAAATGCATTATTACTTTTATTGTTTTGAAAATCAGTCAATAAAAAATGTTGTTTTTACGATTAAGCATGTAAGTAATAGTTGACAGTTTAACTTTAGTAAAATGTAAAAAAATATATAAAAAAATTAAAAGGTAATTATTACACCTTTGCAACTCTAAATTACAACTATAGTTATTATAATTGTGTGACATATTTGCAGTGTAGATTCTATGGATTTTGATGTATTTGAAATGAAGATGTTTTTTTTTTCCAAGCAACAATTATGAATATTTCATTTGAATCCATGAGCACAGGAACGATTTCAAAAATTGTGGGGGCCAACTTTGGCCTAACAATAATAACTAGTAACTACATTGGCAGCTGCAGGCAAAGGATGCTTACAGCTGTAGTTTAAATTAAAATTTCTGGGAAAATGTTAATGATTTTTGGTGTATTATGTATTAAAATTGGTTAAATATTCATAGATGAACTTTTCCCATGGATCCATTTTCAGAGTGAGCGAGCAACACAAAACAGGATTTATGGTATGTTGCATTTTGCGTATGAGCCTTATAGTGGTTTTGTACTCTATTACACATTGTCACCAGTTGATGATTTAGCCGTCTGCATGGACAGCTTTTGGGCCTCTTCTATAAACTTTTCAAAATGGCATTTGGTACAATGTTATCCTATTCAGCCAGAATGCTAAACTGTTATGGCATTTCTTTTGAAACATTTCTCAAATCTATGTGTACATTTCATTGCAACTTTCCTGTTGTTGTCATCACTATTAAAGTGACAGTTCAACATTTTCAACCAAGACTCAATTTTTAGATGTTTTGGGGTTAATCTTTTCACTTGGGTCAAAAATGTAATTAATCAGTGCAATATTGATTTAGAACACAAACACCATCATGGGCTAACTGGCTATACAACGTAATGGCACGGGGCAAACTCAGAACACTCACAATAAACTGCTTCTTGCCACCACTGAACAGACAAAAATGTCATTAGAAGTGTTTGGTAGCATGGAAATGGTCCCTACAAAGATAAATGTGCATATTTACCTCACTAAATGGAAATAAATGCTTTAAGATGACCACTTATACAGTTAGCGGCTTACCTTAACCTCCAGTCCATTCAGTAGCACTGTGCACCACTGAGGCATTTCAAATCGATTGCTGATGAGAAGCTCTGTCTTACAGAATGAGCCTAGTTGCACAAAATTTGAGCTGCGCCTAGTATTTTAGTCCATTAGTTTTCAGGTGCGTTGGTCATTAGTACATTGATTAGAGACAGGGAGGACTCGCACTCAGGAAAACACAAAGTCAAAAAAGATCTGATTTTAGACCAATTGTATACTCGGAAAAAAGTACAAAATACAATTGGTCTAAAATCAGATCTTTTTTACAGAATGAGCCTGCCATCGGCAATTTATTTTATATATATTTTTACACATTAAACATTTTTTAAAACATTGCAGTTACGGTGCGGTGGTCGTTGGCGTTAGCATTAGCCTAATGTTACGTGAATTACAGCAAGGCTATTTTTTGCCATTTTATGGTATTTCCTGGTCTCTTTGAGAAAGATGGATAGGAATAAACTGACAAAATGCACAGAATCAGATGCACACTGTGCAAAAATCTAATGCTAAGGAGTAAAGCAGGAACGTGTCCCATGCGCCTCTTGCTTCCTAGGCTACGCCTATGTAAGATTTCCAGAAACTCTAGTCGACACCCTAATCCTTTTAATTATTCAGCATGTGTAAGTTACAGTAATATGCATACCAATCAGATATTCATTTATTTTATTGTGAAGAACTAAAGCTGACCAGCTGATTAGCTGATAAAGTGCTACGCGATTGACTAAAAGCAGATGCGCTGAAGCGACCACATCATCTCTTTCTTTAAACAGGGTCATAAAGCGGACTCAGTTTGCCAACAACTGTGTTCCACTTAGACCATCTAAACACAGCTCACTTCACATGGAAAGCCTTTCAGCCCACGCTGACCTGTGATTCGCTTAGAGAGCTCAACCCCTGAACCTATGACCTCTGACCTCTACAGCAGATGATCCAGTCCATATGAGAGACTCCTGACTGTGACCAACCGTGACCTTTTTCTCAGCTCTCACGAGCACACACGCACGCACGCACACACGCACACACACACACACACACACACACACACACACACATGCTTTAATACACAGGTGCAGTTCTGTGGGTGGTACTATTAGTCACACTGATGTGCGAGTGTGCATGTTTAAGGCCATTTTTGTCTCTGTTTATTTGTCACATAATATAAGACAATCAGATGTTTAGGTGTTTAAGTATTTGCTGCGTCTACACTCTCATGGATGTCCTTGTTTTTGCAGTGTGTTATTGTGTAATCTGACTTTTTGACTCGATTCTTGTGCTCATGTGATGCTCAATTTGACAAACATAACACATGGATGCAGTTGATAATTTATTTGAAAATAAACCAGAATTGAACATATTCCTATTTTTACCATGCGATACAATGCTCCAACCACTCAATAGCCATTGGTAACCTTTTTTATTTCTTATAACTGAGTCCACTATTCTCTGCATGCCGTCTCCCACCATTACTGAGTACCAATGCTGTGAGTATAAGCCAAATCAGCATTATCAGTACATTATCAGTACGCATGCGCAGCGACCGTGTGAACTCTTCCGGTTCAAAGTTCACGGCTCCCCACAATAGTAAACAAAGCTGCTTTACTGGTGTGTGCAGGCTAGTTGTATCTCGCTGTTTAAAGTTTAATATCCCGCTTTAAGCACTGTGAAAGCAGTATGCCAGGTGCACATTGTTCAGCTCATCGCTGCTACAACGGGACACGCGGGTTGAAGCAGTGGAAGGAGCAAATATGTGCCGCCGTGCATGGATGTAAACAACACGCTTTCCCAACTGAACTAGAAGATCCCGAAGGACGCGCCGAGTGGACAAAATTAGTAAGTTGTAATATAATTTTTTCATCTATTTAGATATAGATTTCTACCGATGAAATGTATATATG
>OMMV01129851.1:1579-18027 GCA_900302635.1 Chatrabus melanurus
GAGCCAACAGGACGCGTCCTGTTGGCTCGTCCCGTGTGATGCTGGATTTATCTGGTTAATTTATGGTGGTTGTGCATTTTGTTTTGCACTTGCCTTGATGACTGTTAGTTCGCCATGTTTGGGCAGTCGTGGAATCGTGACATTTGGTTTCTGGCAAACTGGCCACCCTCACTGTACAGTGTGTATAATTGATTGACATTCGTTCGTGTTCTGTTCAGGTTTCTGTGAATAAACCGGTAGGTCTGTGGCACGAGAGCTACTAATAAAACGGAGTCTCTGCTTCACCATCCATTTTTTTTTTTTTTTTGGACAAGCCTGACAGAGAGGAGAGAGAATAAAAAATATGTTTTAGATTATTATGATATGAGGGAGAATTGGCTATAAGGGCTTCATAGAGGCTGTAGAGGCCCCGGGGCCAGGAGATGTTAAAATAACATAAAAGGGCCAAATTCACCATTATTCAGAGCTAAATTTATAAATGTCTACTTATCCATAGGGTGAGTGTGTTATTGGTTTAAACATGGAAATGGATCACTGCTCCCATGGTAACAATACACTTAGAAATTATAATTGAAGCCATCAATACTGCACAGTTATTATGATAGAATCTGGCACAGCAGTGTTCATATCCTGATACAGATTAGAAGGCATATGTGCTGCATGAATGACTGCCCATAAATCCAGTTTGGTCCGAATCCAGTCTATTGGGTCTTGGAAGACGTATGCGGGCTAAAGAGTGCTGCAGGCTGCTACATCCAAAAGTATCCATCTACATAACTGCCGCAGCCAGGTGATCTGTGGGTGTTCCCTTAGCCCCCGTCCAGCGTCGGGATCCTCAGCACTCAGGTGGTCCGCCTGCTGAATCCTGCGCCACATAGTCCTAGTGACTGTGATAACTAACATTTCCTTACAATGCAAGCAGTACACCTCCTCTGGGCCTCCTCAAGTCTGAACTTCTTAAATGAATGACTGAGGACACATGGTGGACAGGTGAGGAAATGCAGCTACAATGCTGTATATGGGTGAGGCTCATGAAAATAACTCCAGGTTATTTTTTTTTTTTTATATGTTCAATGCCTATAACATCTTCAAAAATGGGAGTACATTTATTATTATAGTCTCATTTTTAAAGAGCATGATCAGAGCCACACAGACATATATACTTCTATGGGTCTGTGACCATTCTTTGTCCACATTTTGGCCCCTTGAAATGTCACAAACCTTCATTTTTCCTCCAGATTTGGTATGCCCAAAACATATGAATGTTTAAGCATGTTTTTAAGCCAATAAACTAACATTTATTAGTTTAAACTGAGTTTAAATGTAAAATACCATCACTTAGCCATACTCGGATACCAAACTCATAATGTACACGGCACTAGATGTGTAACTCGGTCTACAGCATTTTGTCCAAAAAAAACAACCTGTTGTGTACGTGATCCGAATACGACCTGTCATAACTAAATAAAAACATAGCATCTAGAAACTAAATAAGTGTCCAACTCACCCCAAAATATTCATATTTGAGCCACATTGAGCTAATTTTCATCCATGCCAACCTGCCATAGCTTCACCCGCACACCAGCACAAAATTACCGAGTGTATGGTTTAAGGATGGTGTGTCCGTGATCCGCGCCATGGCGAGACTAAGTGAATCACGCCGTTCTCACGTATAGAAACATCAGCAGGACATCCAAAATAGCCAGGAAACACTTTTGAAATCATGATAATAATATTACCTTGGTCATTTATGAACTAAAATCTATATTTCGTGTTGTGTACGTGATCCGTTGTCGGCGTTATCCCACGAGGCGCGGTACCATATGGAGAATGGGAGGGTAAAGATGGGAGTTCCCAACAATGAAGTAATTGATATGCATCACATAAACTTATAAATAGTGGCTCTTGACACTTTCAAGATTCAAAAAAAAAAAGCTTGATTTCTACACATTCTTTATGAAGGCATGATGCGTTGTGTACGTTACCCACTGATAGCCGGTGCAAATTTGACTCCTGCTCCCAACCATTTGGTATTCCATTGGTCATCAGACACCAAAATGCTCAGAAAATAATGCTGATTGTGGTAAAGCATTAGAAAAGTGATTTGGATTGAGTATAGAATTGTCAGATCAAATGAAAATAGACACTCGAGTCGTGTCTCACTCCAAGAACAGACGCACATTATCAAGGCTTATTTCAGAGGTCTGTCACATGACCAAAAATAGGTCGGGTTCTGGGTTTTCTGTGTGGCTTCCACTGTTGGGAGATTAATGAAGTGGAAAATAACTCTATAAGTGCTCAACACCTGATTTAGTTTCTATTAGGCTGCTATGAAGTGAGGTAAGTCATTGGATAACGTACACAACAGCACCAACAGTGGCTTCTGACACGCCCTTCTTCAATCACGTACTGCAGGGAAAGTATTGATGATTTCATGACACTTTTTTTTTTTTGGAGATAGATGCTCAATATCTCTATTTTACAAAGTACAAAGTATTGATTTGATACTAACAAAAAATTATTTTTGAAAGTCAGGACTGGGGTAGAGCCATTTTCGTGAGCCTCATCCATATACAGCAGCAGGTAGGACAAAAAAAGAATTTGCATCAAGAAAGTGTGACATAATGATGTTTTCTCATTTTGTGTTCATCCATCATGCTTCAGCCATTTGAACTGACAGGAAGAACAGCTCTGCATAATAAGGAGCCCTGACCGGAGCTCATGAAGTAGTGCTCAGGCGACTTTGTTAAGTTGGCTCGGACTGGGAAGCTGGAAATGTTTATTATCGTCCCCATGGCTAATTTGTGTGTTTTTATTTAGCTGTTGTGTGTGCAGGGCTTTTGGCCGGGGGGGAGGAGAGTAGTTTGGGGTGCAGCAACAGTCAACAGATGCTGTCAAAGTGACCGCAGGGAGGAAGCAGAGACAAATGCTCTTCATTACAGCGCTGACTGCAGCCCAGTGGCCCGGTAACCCAGCAGAAAGCAGCTCCGTGTCTTTGGCAGTGCAGCTGGAGATCAGCTGATCCTCACCAGCTTGACGTGCACTTTCCCGGTGGTTTCTCCTTTGCTTTGACTGAAGGGGAACACGCTGGGGCAGCCGGTGGTGCAACAACACAAAATTAATCCTGATTGTCATCCGTGGATGCATTGATCGACAGGTCAGACCCTCCCAAACTGGATTCTGTTACACTGCAGTGACACAGCCACGCCACATCAGAGGTGCTCATATTTCATTGTTGCTGGATTTCCACATAGTCTGGATGCTGTCCAGCCACATTGTTCATCTGAGATAAAGTGATTGAAGACAATTTGAACAGAGATTTAATTAAATGCAACCACATGAGGTGCATTTTCAGGCCAAGTTTGAACACCCAGAGATTCACTCATATGAGAGCTTTATAATCAGATTTCAAAAAGCCAATGAGTATTTGCAGAAATAAACTCCCCTACGAGACACATTGGACTCGTAACAAAAATAGACACATTCTAAAGTGCTTAGATAACACCAGATTTTCGACAGATTTCTTTTGAAGCCTTATACTTAACACCTAAAATGTATTAAGTAAATTCCACGTTATCCTCTTTGACCCTTTAAAACTTAAGTACACAAATTATGCTTTTCCAGCAGATTAATTTTTCTTCCTGATTGCAGCTGGTTCCAGTTTTTGTTGTCATAAATTGGATGACATTATTATTCATTATCTCAATTATCTTTTCACTCACACTGTAGGTGCTAGAAGTTCATTCATGTGCTTTTTGTTACGACACGTCTTCCTGCGCTCCGCCCGACCCGAATTCACAGTACAGTGCAGCCCGTCTGCTGGGCTGCTTTAATTGGGCTGTGAAACCACCATGAGCAATGTTCCTGACCCCAACCAGGAGTCAGACAGCGGCACGGGGGGTCACCAGGGGTTACACGGGGCCCCTCTGGATGGACAGGCGAGGAACTGTAAACTTGCAAAACCAGGAGCTCGAGTGGCTTGTGTTTACCTCGCTGACTTTACAAGTGATGTCACCATGTTGTAAAAAGATACAGTTCTCGGCGGCCCGGTCCTTTTGTTATTATTTGAGAGAATAAACACGGGCTAAGTGCAAAGGGAGAAATGGAAGTGGAGAACTCTGTAGCTGGAGGGTAGGGGGGATGCGGGGGAGCAGGCTCCTGTGGTGCATGGTGTGTCCAACCAGCTGAAGTGGGCTGTGGGGATTTGTAACTGTTTAGGCACTGCCGAGCTGAGGCCCAACCTCTGCCAGCCAAACCAGTCTCAGTCCAGATGACTGAGATCCTTCTCATAAATACTCACACATTCTGAAGTATCGTTGTTCGATGTAGCGTTTGAAGAAGAAGAAAACATGTAAGTCTTATAAAGACCCTGAGGTCCATTGGTGCTGGTGCTTATCCCCAGGTTCCCCAGGCTACGACTCTCCTTGGATGGGATGCCAGTCCAATGCAGGTTATTTCCCCAGCTCAGGCTGGTAGCCATTTACAGCTGGGTGGACTGGGACAATGCAGATTAAGTGTCTTGTCTAAGGACACAGACAGGTAGCATGACCGGGAATAAAACCCAAGTCTACATATCGGTAGCCCAACTCCTTATCCCACTGAGGTACCTGCTCTACTCTTTACCACAAAGCTGTACATGGATACCGGCCTTAGCTGGAGAAGTAGCCTGTGTCAGACTGTCGTCCCATTCTGGTGGAGTCGTAGGCTCTCATCTACTTCACATTAAGGAATCCAGGGATAATCACCGGCACCAACAGGCCTCAGGGCCTATAGGATAGGTAAAGACAGACAGAAGGTAGACAACAGAAACCCACTGCAGCGTATGACAGTACCCTTCAGCACTGAGGGGTCACCGCTGTTGACGATTGCCCTCGGCCCTTCAGACGGTCTCTACATTAGCAGATATGTGAATTACACTGTTTTCTCTTCTTCCCATGGAACAGAAGATAGAGTGATTCACCACTTTCAGTATCTGGTCTCATAAATCAACTTGTGGAAAATCGTTTCATTTCAGCTTCTTTGGTATTCCATAAATATTCAACATCCAGTCCGTATTCCTGCTTTTTCTGTGACTTTTCCGACACTGTGTCTCACTACAGGTCTTTGCGGTATTGCAAAAGCAATTCCCTTTCCATAAGTCAAAGCGCTGATGTGTGGTATAAGTGCAGCCGTATGCACAAAGGCATTGAAACAGGTTGTGTTTTATGTGAGCTCTCCTGCCTCAGACAGCTGGGTGGTTGCTGCGGGGCTGTGTTAACCTAAAACTCTGGGGGTCCTGGTCTGCTCTGTAATGCTGTAAGTCATGCAAAGCAATTCCAGCGCAGCTGCAAAGGCAGGAATCTGACACAGTCTGGGTACTGAGAATAGATAGACTCCTTAACCTCTTGAGACTTTTTCTTCGAATGAAGCAGAGCTTCATTTTTCTCGTCCCGCACTCCTCTATAGCCCTGAAACTCCATCTTTCTGTTGAGTTTGACAGATGATGTCACATACGCCGACAAATCTGACTACATGAATAATGTTATGAGCCTTTATGCCTCTCTTCTCATTTTTCTGACGAGCCTTTTGCTGTCCTGCTGCGTTGCTTGGTCTCTTGGTTCAAGTGTACTTGCATGGTTCCTTGGCTTGGATTTTTACAAGCTTTTCCCGAGCCTCAAAGATCTTGGCCGAGCCTGGTTCTCCTCGGCACTTTCTCACTAATGAAGTGCACATTCTGCCGGAGCACTTGGCTGAGCATGGTTCCTTTGCCATCCCTTAATGGGAATTTCCCTTCCTTCCCTACATCTCTGCGTGTTTCGCTCTCTGCCACTGCTCGTCTGGTGTTTGTGAGTCATGTCCTGAACAGACAGACAACTGCCAAGAGACATTTGATTCATAAAATGTCTTACACTGGTTTGCCACTGTTGGACTGGTTGGCTGATTGTCTGGGCAACTGGCTGGCTGACTTGTTAAAGTGCTGACTTATTGCAGGCATGGGTGGCTCAAAATGGGCTAAAGTTTTAGGGTTCAAGACACTGACTGACGCTGAGCAGCGGATGTGAGGAAAAATAAAATACAAATGTGAGTATGTATGCATTCAACTTAGTGCAAACAGGTTTACGTGACAATATGTACACATTGCCTCAGTGGGATGAGGAGTTGGGCTACTAATATGTAGACCTAGGTTTGATGCCTGGTCATCCTACCTGTCTGTGTCCTTGGACAAGACACTTCATCTGCATTGTGCCAGACCACCCAGCTGTAAATGGTAACCACCCTTGGCTGGAGAGATAACCTGCAATGAACTGGCATCTGTCCAGGAGGAGTTGTAGACTGTCATTCACTTCATACTACAGTATCTGGAGATAGGCACCAGCAGCAATGGGCCTCAGGGCCTATATAGGACTTATCTCTTCTTCATGTACTGTCTACAACAACACTTTCACAGTGGTTGTTGTCCAGTTTCATCCCATGATGTCTACATGGCAATGCTTTTGACATTTTGTCGCTATGTTGGTAGAAAACATCAAAAACATGGATAATTATGCAGCAAAGCATGTGTCAACTTTGTGAATGTCGCTCAAAATAGTCTAAACATTATGATAGGCAGAGAAAAAAACAATTAATTGCTTCACTGTTCAAGTAAAATACTTCTCTTTCTGCATGCCCGAGGAATCATTTTTCAAAGTTGAGTTGAAATCAACAAGATTTCTTGAGTTGGTTTTCAAGACAGTTTGTCAATAATCCAAGTTGTGTTTTCAGTCTAAGGTAACCTGGCTGGGAACCCAATTTATGACCCCAAAGGGTGGAGTGACTACTGATAACCAAACAGGGTCATTGAACAATGTCATTGTTGCCTTGGAGAGCTGTTAAGTGCACCTTGCTCCAAAGGTGACACAAACGCACCTTGATTGACAATTGGTCAAGTGAAGAGAAAGAGGGGGAAATGAGTGTGAATATTCTCCAGAGTGCACAATGTGTTGTCCCTATTTGTGAGCCCTTGAGAGAAAGTTTTGTCAGAGAGGGGTAGAATCACAAAAGGACACTTTGATGAGTAACTGGAAAAGGGCGAGGAAAGGAACCAGAAGTTGTGTTACAGTGACACTGAAAGTTCTGGCACTGAAGTGCAGGAATTATGGATGCCAAGGCATGCAGACTGTCTTGGAGCCAAAATAAAACCAGTTGTAAGGGTAACTTCTGCATCCACATAGTGAAGAATTGCCAAAACTGTCAGTATTTGGATGTCTCTGGATGAGAATGTGTTGGACTTTCAGGCTCCAAACCCCAAATAAGCTGCAGGCTTTAATGGATGAACTCATTTTAAACATGGGCATGTTTTGCAGCTAATAAAATTTGGGTAGAGCAGTTATGGCACCTGTTCCTCTGTTCCTCCAAATTAAACTGATGCATCTGTGTGTGGGTGTTTTTTTTTTTTTTATTCCATGAGGAGGCTCTGAGCATTTGATATTTTGGAGTGTTTTAATCACTGGAAAACTCATCTTTGTGTGTTTTTCTTGCAAAGTTCAATGAGTATGAGTGTCTACATGCTCAAAGTAACCTTGAAGAGTCTGTGTGTTCTGCATTTTATGAGCAAAATCCACCGGGACATGAAAGCTGGGAATATTCTCGTGACTGAAAAAGGTCATGCGAAACCGGCTGATTTTGGCCTGGCTGGACATTTGATGATGAACTTTGGGTCCACTGGGCTTTCTGGGCCTTCCACTCGCTGAAAGATAATAAAAACAGGTCTACCTTGAAGAATATGGCATATGATAACTATTTATGCCTACAGTGGTTTGACCACTATTAAATTAACCTTTCTAATGCAAAACAAACAGCTGGGAGCAGTAGAATTTGGAAGTGTTTATTTCCACACAGTCTTTGCTTACATTTTATGTCCAAAGAATGCTGTTGGGCAGGCAGCTCTTGCAAAACATTTACAGCCCCTCGTGAGCTTTAATCTCATCAGAATGTAGGTCCACCTGAAGAAAAAGAGAGTACGTTGACAGAGAGAGACAATATGCTTGGGATAGAAGTGCAGAAAAGTCTTTGGGCTGTGCAGATAACTCCCTTTACGAGCGTTCGTCATGTTTCCAACAGAAGTTTCTGGTTTGGGTTCTTGCTGCTTTCTGAAGACCTTTTAATTTTCCCACAGTGGTGTTTCTTCCTTGCAGTCATCATATTCCACTTGTCTCTCCATAATCATTGGCCAGCATTTCTCTTGGGGAGGGGGGGGTCAGAGTCACTCTCGGGCTTCTGCTGTACAATCCCCCTGTGGGTGGTAAGACAGTCTTTGCAGTCAGTAAACTGCACTGCTCTGGATGACTGCAGATATGGTGTGATCAAACAAGTTCAAGAAGGACAATATTGGCTAAATATGCAAACGACAACGTAATGCTTCCTACCAGTTCCAGTGCCTTTTTTTACCCACCCAAGGTTTGCAGACTTTTCTCAGTGTTTTTACTTCGTAATCTCTGCTTCTATGTTGGACAGCCTGCTAGCCAGGTTAGTGGAAAAGCTGGCCCTTTCTTACAAGAGCCAAATCGTGCACCAGATGAAAATTGGCCCCTTCATCTTATTGGATGAATTGAGGTACAGGAGTCCTACTCTCCGGTGTTACCCTAACTGACCTAAATGATAGAATTTCCCTTTTGTTATTAGTTTATTAGTATTATTAGTTATTATTTATAGGTTTGCAACTGTCCTCGATCAAGAACAACATCCAGTCTTTCAGTGACCTTCTGGTCTCTGTCATCATTAGTGTGTCTTTGGTGTGCTGAGTGTCAAACTTGTTAGGAGATTCAGTTACTGAGGGAATGAGATTCTATGAGTTCTGAGAACTTACGGAGTCATGAGACTATTGGCATATGGTAATGCCAAAACATTTGCAGGAGGATGAAAGTCTGAGTCGTGAGATTCTTGTTGCTTCCGGTATTGAAACCACCTAAGATCTAAGACCTAAGACTGGATGTCTTTGGTACTGGGTCTCTCTGGAGAATTCTTGGGTACCACTGGAATGACTTTGTGTCAAATTAGCAGTTACTTAGTCAGACCCAGAGGAGGTTTATTACTTGCAGAGTGAGGGAACGTCAGTCGTGGCGTGTTGCTCTGGGTGTGATCCAGCACACAAGTCCCTCAGTCCTGAGGATCCCAACAACTGGAGAAGGTCAAGGGGACGCCCACGTTTCACCTGGCTGTGGCAGATACTTCTGAGAGGTGGGGATGGACCCTAACTGTAACACTATGGTTTTGTGGCATGCTTTCCTGAGAATGATCCATTGTGCAGGTGCCTCAGTGCATGATGATCCCAGGACCTACAAGAGGCTGAGGATGCATATCACCTGGACACGTATCACCTCGATGCGTCAAATAGATGGCTGCTTTCAGGAGATAGTGATGGAGTGTTGGTCTGCCTGGGTGGTACCAACTGGGACCAGGCTGGTTTTGAAGTATTGGGGATGTGGCAATGCACAGCACATGTTCTGAGACCTGGTCTGACAGAGTCTGAGAGGCGGAAAAACCACAAAAATGACAGACATTCATCTTTATCACATCTGCATTTATTGAAAAAGAAAAGGGTTTTTTTCCAGTCGGAATGATGGGATTTTTTCTCATCAGAGATGATGACCATTGCGAGAACGTCCATCCCTGACTTTGAGCCAAACAGCTGCACACAAGCTGACAATGCTGCTGCTGGCTGGGTGGTCCATGGGTTACAGAGCCTAAGAACCCAATTACCTACCTGGCTGCATTGTTTTACTTTTGGACATTTAGCCATTTTTGTTAAGCACTTGATGATTTAAAGAGATCCATAAAATCTGTGGGACCGTGACCCTGAAAAATCTATGTTGGCTGGGACTGAGCGGTTCTGAGACATTGGGAAAAAGGCGGATCTATAGGGAGGGCGTTGGGATTCCAATTTAGTATGACTGGAATATATATAGCACAATAAACTGTTTTAAACCTCCGTTTTAACATATGTAGCACAGAAATTATTTGAAAAGGGGAAAAAAAGAGGGCGAGAAATAACTCGACTTTTTATTTGATTCACAGCCAAGAAATCTGTAAACTTAATCAGGTACTTCTCCGTCAGTGCTGCGAGCGAGCAGAGACACAGTGGATAATAGTGTGTAATGGTGATGTGTTTAACAGTATCATCATTGTTCTCCTCCGCTGGCCTATTTGGAATCCATTTCACATTGAAACACTAAAGGTCCTGATTGATCTTGTTCCCACTCCTTCGTAAGAGTCGTGTTCGAACCCAAAAGGCACTTTGAGCTGACTAGAGAATAAGCAATAGCGGTTATACATTTGCTGGTCACGACTGAAGCGACTGAAAGGAAGGGGAAAGTCCCTCCATCGAAAGGGAATAAATCCCAAAGAGGTGCGTTCTTTCCTTCTTCACCAAATTCTCCCTCGTTAAAGTGGACGGCCCACCAAACCACAACTCGAACCATATATTTTATTAAAGCTAATTTATATGATGTGATGTTTTAGGAGCGTTACCACATCATTATGGTGCTTGCAAGGTGCCATCCTGCATTTCCACCCATTTGTAATGGAACGATTGCAAAACACTTTTGTGTTTCTGCACATCACTGAGCCCGCATACGTGTCGCATCTGATCCTGGAGACCAAATCAGATCATTCATTCAACATGGCCTGCATTTTACTCATTGCACAACAAGTTTGAGTTGTGGGAGGACTATGTGGTTTGACCTTCACCGACCGTGAGCAAATTATATTGCCGCCAATTTGATGCAGGTGGTTCTGGTGGGCTGCATGCACCCGGGTTGGCTCGGGACACAGGTGACGTCTGGGCCAAGTTAGACTGCAAAGCCAGACGCTGTTCCCTTTGTGACTGTGCCCGCTTCACTTTGTTCCTTCAGCTCGAGAACTGCAGCTCTTTCTCAGTTTCATAATCAAGCGTATTTAATTTGTCGTCCATGGCTGGCACTTTTTAATTCACTACAGGCCGTGAAGGAATTTTTCAGCTTGGCACTGAATCCACTCATTCACATGCACATCTGTTTGTGCTCTCCGACCATCTGTCTCTTTCTCTGTCACTATTCCTGTGTAGCTCACAGCACGCCATCCGTAAGCTGTGTACTAATTATTATTAGCCAATCAGAGATGTGCTAATGGTGGATGGGTTAGTGCAGTTAACTGTGCAAATTACTGAGTAAATGGTGGCGTGCTGTTATAGTTTAGCAATTCTTTTCAGTAAAATTCTTGGTGAAAACACATTAGTAAACAACTAGACCCCAATTGACCCAACAGGTCTGTGTAACACCCTATGTTTGACTGAGTTTCACACTCCAGACTCAGAATTCTACATTGTTTTTCAGTTTTATGGAGTTACAAAAGGGTAAAACACGAGCCTGTCAGTTTCTTGTCCAGGTCCTACTATTTTCTGGTTCCCAATCAGAACCACACTTTTTATTTCTGGGCTCTTTCATTAATGGTCAGATTCCTTAAGCTCTATTGCCACTTTCACAAATGTGCATCCCGGAAACTAATGGTTTTAAGTCTTGTCCTTACCTTGAACATCCTTAGAGGGTCCAGGAGGGGGTCTGTGGTGAATCGGGATATTCTGTCATTGTGACGTGGTCTTGCTTCATCTGTGGCTTTTTTTTTCTTCCATGATGACATTTAACATACTTTGGTAATCCCGAGCATTACAGTGGAGCCCGTAACGTTGTCACGCATGCCGGAGCAACACTGGGAGCTTCTCCAGAAGCATGTAACATGACTGAGAGGTGTGTTATTCCTATAGAATGCAGCACTGAGAATAAGCCATCACAACTGTTATGTACTGACCCAATGTTTTAAATCAATAACGAGGAGACAGTCAGAAGTGTGGTTTCTGTTCGTTTACTCAAGATCGAACTGCCCGTACACAGGACATCCGCCCAGAGGGCGTCAGAGGGTACGGTAGCCTACTAGGGCCAAACTTAATAACATGAGACCCCAGCTCAATACCTAACATTTCCTCCCCCCTTATTCTGTAAGACCAACCCAAAAGTTAAGGTAACATAACACTTATAATATATAACATAATAACCCCATCTAACATTCAAAAAGGATATGACATTCCTTCAGCTAGGATTAGGCTACAAGTCCAAGCGTTCAGGAGGCCGCCGTTCGCGAGTGGGGTACCGGCGAGGATGTTCACTCACCGGAGACGGCGGTGACGTTGGTTCCGCTGTCACAGGAGCCTGGGGAACCTGGTCTGTAGCGTCGTCCTCCTGAAGTGTGGTCGGCAGGTTGTCGGGGACGGGCAGGCCACCCACGGTGTCTGCCTGGCCGGCGATGTCAAGTGCTGGAGAGCCAATCAGCTCAGAGGAGGGGCCCCTGCTGGCCAACAGCTGGTCAGTATGGCGACGCCACACCACATCTTTGCAGGTGCGTACTTGGTATGACAGCGGCCCAGTGATGGCCACTATCTCTGCTGGCACCCACTTGGGACCACCTAGGTAATTGCGGGCTAGGACCGGGTCTCCTAAGTGGAAAGACCGTGGTGTGACTGACCTCCGTCGACTCTGTTCTTGCTGACTGCTCCGCACGATTTCGCTCCTCGTCGGAGGGCGTACGCAGTCCAGCTTGGTGCGCAGCGCCCTTTTTAGGAGGAGTTCAGCGGGGGACGCCTTGGTGGTGCCGTGTGGTGTGTTTCGGTACGTCAGCAGGAAACTGTGGAGTCGATGATGAAGAGAGCCTTGGGAAGCTGATGCCTTTAGACTGTGCTTTAGTGTTTGCACGAATCTTTCCGCCAGGCCATTGGTGGACGGGTGGTAAGGCGCTGACTTAATGTGTTGAATTCCATTCTTTTTAAGGAAAGCCTCCATTTCTTCAGCGACAAACTGGGGCCCGTTGTCACTCACCAACTGTTCCGGTAGTCCATACCGGCTGAACATTTCCTCCAGTCTCTCGATGGTTTTCCTGGTAGTTGTAGACTTCATGATGGCCACGTCCGGCCATTTGCTGTGCGCGTCCACCACCACAAGGAACATCCTCTCCTCGAATGGCCCAGCGAAGTCGATATGTATGCGCTGCCAGGGCTCAGCTGGCCATTCCCATGGGTGCACTGCAGCTGGTGGTGGGGTGTTTCGCACGGTCTGGCAGGTGGTGCAGTGGGCTGCATTGTCCTCAATGTGCTTGTCCAACCCCGGCCACCAGAAGTAGCTCCGGGCCAGCTCCTTCATGCGCACTATGCCACTGTGACCGGCATGGAGCTGTGTCAGCATGGGGCGCCGCAGAGAAGGGGGTATGATTACCCTTCTGCCCCACAGCAGACACCCTGACTGTACCGAAAGTTCCTGTTGTCTGACCAAGTATGGCCTCGTGTCAGGGGAGTCAGAAATCTTTCTACCTTTTATAATGGCATCCATCACGGCAGATAACACCGGGTTGTTCCGGGTGGCTTGTCTCACTTGTTTTGCGGTGACGGGGGTGACGTCTACTTGCTGGAAGTAGAAAATGTCAGTTTGTCGGGTCACTGGCCTCGCCACAGGGAGCGGGAGGCGGGACAGGCCATCTGCGTTACCGTGCAGGTCAGAACGGCGGTACTTGATGTCGTAGTTATGGCCAGACAACAGCAGGGCCCACCTCTGCATTCTGCTGGCGGCCAACGGTGGAATGCCCGTGTGTGGTCCCAGTAGGGCTGTTAGTGGTTTATGATCAGTCAGCAGCGTGAATTTCCTTCCGAAAAGATACTGATGGAATTTTCTAATTCCGAACACAATGCCCAGAGCCTCCCGCTCGATCTGTGCATAGTTACATTCAGCTTTGTTGAGGGTCTTCGAAGCGAAAGCAATGGGTTTGTCTGTGCCGTCCGGCATTATGTGGGACACGACAGCGCCAACCCCATAGGGGGAAGCGTCACAGGCCAATTGGAGTGGCAATGCTGGGTCGAAATGGGTCAGCACATCCGAATTCAGAAGGGCATTCTTGGATCTGGCAAAAGCCAGTTGGCAAGCCTCTGACCACTCCCATTTCCTTCCTTGCATCAGTAATTCATGAAGCGGCTTCAATAAAGTGGAGAGGTTTGGAATGAATCGGCCGTAATAGTTCAGGAGCCCCAGGTATGAGCGTAACTGGTTTACATTTTGTGGCGCTGGGGCTTCCAAGATGGCCTTGGTCTTGGAGGGGGCCCTGTGTAGGCCCATGCCATCGATCACATGGCCCAGGTACTCGATGGAGGGCTGGAAAAACTCACACTTTTCCTTGCGAACTTTCAGCCCATAGTCCCTCAGCCTCTGTAGGGTCATGTCCAGGTTGTGGAGATGGTCGGCGTCGTTCCTCCCCGTGACGAGGATATCGTCTAAGTAGCACTGTACCCCTGGTAGCCCGGCCAGAATCTGATCCATGGCCCTTTGAAACAGTGCGGGGGCCGACGTGATTCCGAAAGCCAAGCGGCGGTACCGAAAAAGGCCTTTGTGTGTGTTGACTGTCAGTAACTCCTTGGACTCGGGGTCCACTGGCATCTGTAGATAGGCCTGGTTCAAATCGATTTTGCTGAATTGTTTGCCTTTTGCTAGACCAGCGAATAGGTCGTCAATGAGGGGCAAGGGGTAGTGTTCGTTTTGCAAGGCTGGGTTTACGGTCACCTTGAAGTCCCCGCAAATCCGTAGGCTTCCGTTTTTCTTAAGGACAGGCACAATTGGGGTGGCCCAGTCGCTGACAGACATCGGTTCGAGCACCCCACTAGTCACCAAATTGTCCAGCTCCTTTTCAACTTTTGGTCGCAGTGCGTATGGGACTGGCCGTGCTTTTAGGAATCGGGGGTTGCTCCCTGGCTTCAGGGTCAGCTTGGCAGTGATATCCTTCATCTGCCCGAGTCCTTCTGTGAAGAGTTCACCGTGTTTCTTTAGTACGGCTTCTATAGCGCTCTCTCCCTGGCTCAACATGCGAACGGTAGGCCAGTCAATCCGCACCTTATCCATCCATGAACGGCCTAGCAGGGACGGGTAATTGCCTCGAACGACATATAAGGGCAGTTTCACACATTGTCCATTTAGCTCCACTTTGACCTTGACCAAGCCCTTCACAGCCACTGTCTCGCCCGTATAGGTCTTCAGCACCACTCGTGCTGGCTGTATTGGCAAGTGCTGTAAGTGCTCTTGATACACCGCCTCAGATACCAGCGACACTGCTGCCCCGGTGTCAATTTCCATCCGCACTGATTTGCCCTCCAGTAGGGGTGTTATACAGTAGCTGTCCGACCCACCAGCCAGCGACAGAATGTGGAGGGGCCACTCATCATCAGTGGATTCACTGCCACTAGCTTCTTTTTCCATCACATGCACGGTTTTCTTATGTGAAGCAGCTTTCTTTTGTTTGTGGGCATTTTTCTGCATGGCCTGAGTTCCCTTTCTTTTACTACGACAGGCTTTTTCAATGTGACCTTTTTTTCCGCATGCATGGCATTCCAATTCTTTACACCAGCACTCTGCTGCCAGGTGGCTTTGTTGGCCACATCGATAACATGGCCTCATTGTCGAGCTGTCCTCTGAACTAGCTATCTTCAACACCTTAGCAGTGGCTGCACTCAACTGCTGTGCATCCTTGGCAGCCATTTCCATTGACACACTTATTTCAATGGCCTTGGTCAGAGTTAATTTGTCCTCAGTTAGCAGTTTTCTCTGCGTGGCCTCATTGCGCAGTCCGCAGACCAGCCGGTCTCGAATGGCATCATTTAGCGCGTCATCTTTAAATTCACAGTATTCCGCTAATTTCCTGAGCGCAGCAACGAACATAGTCACAGTCTCCCCCTCCTCCTGATTACGTTTATAAAATCTGAACCGTTCAGCAATCATTAGGGGCTTAGGCGAGAAATGATCACTCAGAGTCTTAACAATTTGGTCATACGTGAACTCCCCTGGCTTCTTGGGCTGTGCCAGTGCACGGAACAAATTGAAAGTCTTTGCGCCCATTACGGTCAGAAAGGTAGCAACCTTTTTATCCGCGCTGACTCCGTTGGCCAAGACGAAGAATTCAAAACGCTCAGTATAAGCGCTCCATTGCTCCACAGTGTCGTCAAACGGTCCGATGTGGCCCAGTACGCCAGCCATTGTAGAAGAATTTTCCCTGGGCTGTACTTCTACCACCTGTCTGTTGTGTGGTCCTTCAGACGAGTCCTCCTGGTCCTTCCTATTGTTTTCAGGTAAGCTTTCGGTGCGCCCTCCCGCTCTTTCGTCGTCCGATGTGGAGCTCAGTCGGCACGGAACTAACCGATTAACTCGGAAACCAAACGTCTATCCACAAAAACGAACATACTTGTGCTCCTTTAAAGAAACGTGAGACCAGACCGATCCTCGTCGCCAGTTGTTATGTACTGACCCAATGTTTTAAATCAATAACGAGGAGACAGTCAGAAGTGTGGTTTCTGTTCGTTTACTCAAGATCGAACTGCCCGTACACAGGACATCCGCCCAGAGGGCGTCAGGGGGTACGGTAGCCTACTAGGGCCA
>OMMV01129861.1:3954-13954 GCA_900302635.1 Chatrabus melanurus
TCGGGCGGCACAGCCACACAATTGTTCATTTTGTGATAAAAGCTTGAAATTTCTACCACAGTTAGTACAAACCATAAGGTTTATGTTCAGATGTGGAGGCAAGTTGGATTTGACCTGTGAGGACCATGAGGGGTCAGTTTCAGTTTGTACAGGGGTCAAAAATTAAAGTTGCTGCAATTTTGGTAAAAAGTGATGAAAATTACTGGTTGAGCTAATAGGGTTTTTAAAAAGGAATAGTTTGCACCATCTGTTACGCTTAGTATCATGTTACGGGGTAACATATGTCATATGTCATAGTATCCAATGGACGTTGACCTTGTTTGACCTTTACTTTGGAGACCAAGCATTCAACGCAGTCAAAACTATTCTTATTTATTAATCCTATTAGCTCAACCAGTAATTTGAGGTCACCCGCAGTACCGGTGCGCTGCCATCGTGTGGCAGCAGAAAGTGACCCAGAAAAACCAAGTCTCAATTCGAGTGCAGAGTTTTTGTGCTACTTCTATGTAATATTGAGACGCGCCTTACATAGGTGGGTTTACGATGCTTGTACACACATCACCCATCAAACTAAAAGGAAACTGAATTCACAAGAACAGAGATGGAAACATCCCCGCCTCCTTCGTTCCAGACCAATGGGAACCTGAAAATAAATGAGTGACTATGCGCCATACAGCAAGCAGGCTTCAGAGACCGAGTCCAGAATTCTGGATCCAGAATTTCACACTTTGCGAGCAGATCCGTTTCTTCGCCAGAAAGCCTCTCACTTCTGAGTCCACCTTCGAAATAGCACTGTGCCAGCTTGAAGCGCACACATGTCCTAAATGCACTTGCGCTATGCGCTTTTGAGCAAGGCAGTAACTCGTGACAGAAACCACTGGTTTATAAAGGTATTTCCCAACAGACAAATATGGGATTTTTATTAATTATCAGTTACAAAACAGGAACACAGCGGCTCAGTGGAGCTTTTAGTGCTAAACAAAAGGACAAACGCTGATTGACACGTCATGGTGAAGGCGTCCTCATTGGCTGCTGTCATGGTTTTTTTTTTTTTTTCTCCTCTGCTTGTCTGTTTTAGCCCATTAAACTCTGAGAGACATCTGCAGGCACACGGCTGTGATTGACAGCTGGTGGTTGATGCTGTACAGCAAGCGGCCAGCTGGCTGAACTCGAGATGTGATTTAATAGACAGGAAGAGTGTGTGTGTGTGTGTGTGTCCGCGCGCGTGTGTAAACATATGTAATTTTCGAAAAATTCAAGATAAAACGATGTTGACGTCAGTATTTATGGCTGGCATTGCATGAAGCCATGTTTTTGACTGTTATCTGTTCAGAGTACTTCTAATCAAATCTAAACTTTACGTTGGATCCTTGGGAATTTAAAAGCACACAAACAGTTTGTCCACAAAAACAACCAAAAAAAACAAAACAACAAATGTTAAAGGTTATTTTTCCTGTCTGAAGAAAACGGACATTTGTCATGAACATACAAGTGAGGTGCATGTTTAAAACAAATCACAGAACAAACTAAAGGTTGTGCAGCACGATGTTTCTCGCTAAATATGTTATTAAAATCGACAACCACGTCAAAAACACTCTGACCTGTGGAGATGTTTGTGCTCTTCTTCTGCGCTTCACAGACACGTTCACAGCGACGGGACATACTGCTGCTTCCTCCCACTGGCGGTTTGTGTTGCTGCACCATTTCCCAAAATACACAGATTCACTGTCCACACACAGAAACAACGCCGCCGTTTTCATTTCGATCCACTTTGGAGAGCATTTTCAAACGGTGAAAACGGCGGATTCGTGTGGATGAAAGGCCAAAACGGATAGATAACTTAGCCGTTTTCCTGTCAAAATGTAACTGTGTGGACAAGGCCTTGGGGATTAAGGACCTCACACAAAGGCCCTTACTGATTTTCCGGTTTGATGGGGATTTGAACCGAGGATCATCTGGTCTCAAGCCCACCATTTTAACCTCCTTTGTAAGTCTTGATACATTCTGGCGAGGTGTCACTTGTAAATCTTCCAACTTTACATCCAAAGTCCAAACAGAGCAGCAGCGGCATTGAGGACGTTTTGTTGTGAGACAGCAGCAATTAAATCAATCTGTCAAGATGCCGCCAAAGTACAGCAGAGTAGAAGTAAAAATCACAGTTAATCAGTGCCTTGCTAATTATCCGGTGTTAATCAAAAATAAAAATCCAGGTGTATTTGTAAATGTTGACCTTATCACAGAGACCTTTTACGTGGACTTTGTTCTTATTTTTGTGGCTGCGTTGTTCGACAGTAAAGAATCCTCGACACATTTGTTTCCTTTCTCTTGAGTTCATTTGTGACATCCGAGCTGAGCGTTCTGAAGCACTTGAAACCAGAGCGTAGCTCTATCGAAATGCACCTCTGGGATTGGCTGGCAGTGTTTGTGTCACGCTGGTAAACATACGCCGAACTCTTGGATGTTATTTAACAGGTGCGAGCAGCCGTACAGCGTCAGACATCAGCCGATACGTGTGAGAAACACAGTTCAGGGAGGCAGGATGGCTTGTTCTGTACGCGCTGCTACCTCACTTAATGTCAAAGCTGTGCTTCGTGATTTGCATATCCAGATGTTTCATATTACAGCCTTCTCTCAGCCGGAATAAGACGCTCGTAATGAATGATCATTCCCTCGGAGGAATAATTTACGTCGGCTCCATGCAGCTTCACAGACAGCTTGGGAAATTTAGCACTTCAGAGTCCAACTTTTTTCAAAAAAAACAAAACACAAAAAGATATTTGTCTTAGCAGGAAGTGCAGAACAGATCTAGGAGTCCAATCCAACATACTACACGAACAGTTTTCAGATCTCAAAACTAACTATTGGCTTCCGCAAACGCCGTATGTCTGAGGTCATTGTTATGGTATCACGGCAGTGAGAATTTTATCAATACCATCTCGTCAAATGGGAGGTACTGGAAGCTTTATGGTGTAAGGCCGTTTCCTGACAGCGGACACAAAGACGAGCTGCACAGAGGGCGCAAGTCCATTTTGGGAGTGTCCAAGGACGCGTTGCTATTTAAGTGATGGGAAATACCGGCACAAAGCTGGAGAAGGGTCCGGCTGCAGACCTCACCTGGGAGGTGTCAGTAAAAATCTCCTCTGAGGGTCAGGAAATGACATCAATCTGACACATGGAATTATGGGTTTTGTAGTTTCGTCTTTGTGGAAATGATGCCAGCCAAGGTATTATTATTTTAACAGATGTTTTCGCTCAGACTAAGGACTCATATCACCGTTTGTGATGTTTTACATACCGTACTTTACTTATCAGCATCTTCTGGGGAGATTTACTCCCAGGTGAGGTCTGCAGCCAGACTCTCTTGGAAAGCTGGGTACTTGGTGCAAACTGGTTGGATTTGCTGTGCTTATTGAGCATGGGCGTGTTCCAATCAGATGACATCTGTCTGTCCGTTTTAAACCGGATTGCGCCTGGAACACTGCGCGGTGGTATTGAGGAGGTGGACGCGAGCGTAAGGATTTCTAGCTCGTTGAAAGAATGTCGCCAACCTCTCAGAGCACACAGCAGCCACCAAAGCTCCCTGAAGTGAAGCAGTGAAGCAGCAAGGTGAAGTTTTGATTTTTTTCAATGAGTGTCTAATTATATTTTGTTTAATGCAGTGCTTCCAAATCCTGGTCCTCGGGACCCAAAGTGCTGCACATTTTCCATTTATCCCTGAAATAATCAGAGCAGATCAGTTCAGTCAGCTGGTGATTAGCTGAACACACGCCAGACTGCTGCCATGCGATGTGGGGATTAAGGACCTTGCTCAAGGGCAGCTTAGTGAGTTTCCTATCTGACAGGGAATCAAACAGAGGAAGCTCCAGTCACAAGCCTGCCTATGTTACCGTCAAGTCACCCACCTCCCATCTGACTCACAACAGTTCTTGGTGAACTGATATCACCACGCTTCTTCTAGTCCTGCTCATTCTGCTCGACCATGCAAATAAATATTTGTGCTGCCCGTCCCTCGTTGGTCATTCGCTACTTTGGTGTTTACTGTAGTAAACTTGTGTCCTTTATGGTGAGAAATACATAAATGGCACAACACAGAGAACAAAACATCCACCTTCCATTTAGGAAACGAACACAGAGCAGCGTGCTGGTTTCACAGTAAAGGATCACATTTAATGTTGATCAGTGAATGAATGTTTCCTGTAGCACAACGTGAGCACAAACAAACAAACAAAACAGCTCAAACTACATAATGGTGTGCTAAATTCTTAAACAGCCCGGCAGGCAACAAGGAGAAAGTTTTAAAAAGCCATTACAGTACCTGTACAGCATGTCTAGGAAACATCGTCAAGCAACGCTTCAAAAAGGCAAGTTTTAAAAGATGGTTAAGGCTTTTACAGAACATTGTGTGAGACTTCAAAGCATACCATGTAAGTACTGAAAACAATCTCCAGTGCCTGTACAGGGTAAAAAAAAAAAAAATCACTGTTGGATCTTTAGTCTTCGTCCTCCATATTTGTGAATTCCACCTTATACTGTTGATGATGCTAACATTTAGCCTTTTTCTTGTATTAATCTGTGCTTTTAGAACCAGTTTGCCTCCCAGTAATACACAGAAAATTACAAATGCAGTGACTTCAGGTTGATTGATTCTTTCAGCAATGGCTTGAAGGGTAACATCTTGAATTTTACTACCCCTTGTTCTGGGTCATGTTTCTGGTGTTTCATTCTGGTTTCTGGTCTATTCAATTTATGAGTTTTCCTCCCGTATATTGTTATTCCTGATGATTTCATTGATCTAGTATTATTCTCCGACGTGTCAGATTATTTCTGTGTTCTCTAATAATTCTCCCCTGGCTTAGATTATCTCCTGGGCTTTTACTCTGACAACTCGTTCATGACGATAGTCTACGTGGTTGTTGTGTGCCACTTCAGGACAAGTAAAATCAGCGGGATGCGGTTGTGTTGCATGATTTGCATTTCCTGTTTCTTACTTAGTTTGTCCAATCTGGTTTATACTTATCTGATGTATTTTTAATGCTCGCTTTGTGAATACTGCGCGGGTTACAACGCAACTAGACGGAAGTACGGCTGACTGCAAATCTCGGCAAAATAAGACAATAATAATAGTGCGCCCCCTGTGTTGGTTCGTAGTTAACTAAATACGATATGGGTAATTGGTCCAAAATCCCAACTATCCAAAAAGTGTTTTCACACTACAAACAAACTGGACCATGGTTCAGTTTGATTTGGACCGAGACCACCTCTTTTGGTCAAAGGATAAAATTGTGGTGCTTTGGTTCAGACCGTGGTCCGAGACAGCTTTCACACTTGCTAGTTTGGTTCACACCAAACTGAAAAGTCTGGAGGTCCAGGCAAAAGAAGTTGGGTGTGAAAGCACAGGTTCCCTAAGCAGTCTAGCTGAATAATACCTGAAAGGGACAATACAGTATGTCATCCAAGTGAGAAGATAATTACAGAACAGGAGTGGACCAAGAACTGAGCCCTGAAGGACTCCACACAAGACTTGCAGCCTGTTATTACCACACACAGATTTTAGGGTTAATTAAATTCCACAAAAAGACTTTATTGAAAAAAAAAACCTTTCATATGTGACTTAAGTTCACTTTTTCTTTTCAAGAACAAAAGCAGCCTTACATTTATTCATTTATGTTATAGTTTCTACAGTCTCCAGCCAGACTTTTCATCCTGGAGGCCACTGCCACATCAAGCCCTGTTTATTGATGCTCGCTGTGGAACTAGCATGCTTCCCAATAAAACATCTTTGCTTTCATTTCACACTGCATTCCAATAGATGGCATAAATACTCATTAAGTGCACTCAGGTATAACTAGAGCCTCCTCGCGTTCCTGGATTAATTCTTTTTCCCTCTGCTGCATAAGCTTGTTTGCCCTTGACTCAGTCAGTTTGCACATTGAATGAGAACGTCTGGCCCATTGGTATGTATGAGAGCAAAAGGTGTGATACTGAGCCAGCAGCCAGCGACAGAAAGGCCATTATAGTCAAACACCAGGGGCTAAACTGTCAAATGCTATTGTCACGCTGATTCTCCATCTCATTCACGACATTCACTCGCTCTTCTCTCTCTCTCTCTCTCTCTAACACACTTTATTCCCTCTCTTTGTGTGTCTCTCAACTTGAACAGTTTCCTTTGCAGGTCCATCTCTAACACACATAACCCCGCTCGTACAAACACATCCATGCTGGAGGCGGAGTCAAAAGCAGCTGGACTTCGTGTTTTGGTTATTGCACTCTGTCGCCCACGTGGCTCCTTCAGTCTAAACTAAACGTCAGAGTGGGCGTGTCTCTGACAATCAAACAGCGTCATTACGTCTCTCACGTGCCTTCGGGCAAATTGAAATTTCACCTCTTTTTTTTGTAAAGAAAATCCTTCTCTGTTCCCCTCCACCACGAAGCTGTATGACTGATAATGCAACAAACAAAAACTCCAATCACAGCAACTACAAAGCGCCATAATGTTTGTATTTCTCAATCATTGATGTAAATGAAGGCCAAGACATATTCAGTGACTTGGAAATAATCATATATTCGTCCCCTGACTTGTCTGAAGAAAACTGGCTGTTTGAGCCCAGAGCAGCTGACGCCACTTCTGGTTAACATGAAGCGTCTTTTTGCACAGTAAAGTTTTAAGTGGCATTTGTGAATGTAACTCTACATTTTAGTGCTTGATAAAGGATTCCCAAAGTAATCCCTTACACATGCGGTTATATCAGCTATTGATGAGTGACAGTTCTTGATGCAGTTCTTGATCCGTCTGAGAGATCAGAGATCAAGGGTGCTCACCTTAACCCCGTGTCTCACGGAGCGGCGAATGCTGACGAACGTTACGATTTTTGGGTTTCGTCAGGGTTCGTAAAAGGTTGCAAAACAGTTCTCAAACAGGTTTAAGGGTCGCAAACAGTTTTTGTTGTTGCCCAGAAATTTTGAACATGTCCAAAATTTCTTTGCGAATGTATTTTTTTTGCAAATATTTGTAAATGGTTGTAAAACGTGTCGCAAAAGTTATTTTTGGCTCGCCACGTAGTGAACACAAGCATAGGCTGCAGCGGCAGCCAGACAAAGCGATTCTTACCTCAAGGGCAGCAGCACCTCGGGCAGAAAAATGCCGCTCATGACAGAGGTGAACCCTGATTTTCGCCAACGTTCGTCAGAAAAGCATCGAATCCAAAAATCAATATGTTCTTCTGCATTCTCCACTCCGTGAGATAGTAGCTTTAGGCTTGTGCCCTTGCCCTTTACGCACTGAAACCTCTCCAGATTCCTTGAATCGTTTAATGCTATTATTCACTGTAGAGGGAGAAATATGCAAATCCCTTCCAATCTTTGTTTTAAAAAATTTCAAGAATTTTCTCACGCATTTGTTGACAAACTGGAGATCCTTTGACCATCTTTTCCCCTTAAAGACTCAGCCTTTCGTGGATACTGCTTTTGCACCAAATCATGATTACAATCACCTGGTTGAAATAACATTATTTAATTTTTTTTACCTCATTACTAGCCCTAAACTGCCCCCGTCCCAACTTTTTTGGAAGGTGGTTCAGGCCTGAAATGCAGGAATGGAATGGAATATTAACAAATGAAATGAAGTTGACCACAGAAAACATGAAATATCTTGGGTTCATACTGTCTGCAATGAAATAGAAGTAAAAGTAAATGTAAGAATGACTTTTTTTAATTTGCCTTTTACCGTTCCAACTTTTTCTGATTTGGTGTTGTAGAATTTCAGCTTCTTCATTTCAGCTCCATTGTGGTGGTGTACAGACGCAAAACTTGAAACACTGTCACTGTCCAAATACTTATGGACTTGACTGTATGGGAAAATGGGTAATTTTGTTATTTTATTATTATTTAGTTCAGATTTTATTGTTTTTTTGTTTTTTTTTATAAGCATATAACTTTTTCTGGACATGCCTGATATTTTGAAATGAGCATTTTTCTTCTTCAGCATTATTATTATTGTTGTTGTTGCTGCTGCTGCTATTGTTAGTATTATTATTTTTATTGTTATTATTGTTGTTATGCCTGTAATATTTGTCCAGTTTTGCATTTGGGTCCTGTCAGAAGGGTAATTATGATTTTAAAACGGTTGACATAGTTCACTCTGTGTGTTGTAATTGTGAATTAAAAACATGCAGCAGTTAAAATTTACTTTAAAATGCATTATGTGCACATTGACTACAAACAACAACTGCAAAATCATGCTCCCACTAAAACAAACAAACAAAAAACCTTTGGAACTGCTACTGGAATAAATCTTTTTCCTTTCTGCTGCTCATGAGGTGATTAACCGTATTAATATATAACGGTTTGTTGTGATCTTTCATGTCTGGAAGGTAACACATCAAGGCCTTTCAAATGTAACAATTTGCTGTAAAATTCTAACATTAACAGTGAAATAATCACAAATCTGATTGTTTTGGAGTCACACTAGAATTTCTGTCATTCTGAGCAGCTTCATGTGGTTCAGGTTATAATGGAGACAAAAAAAATGGTGTTAATGTGGGGCTTAAAGTCACTGAGAATATTAAATATCCCAAACACAAAGGTATGAAGAGACACATAGTATAATATGTTCTTTCTGCATTATTGGTCTTAAACAACAAAATTGCTGGTTTGGTCCTAAAAAGCTAAAATTGCACACAGTATAAATTAAATTAATATTTGCCAAATTGCTGTGGGTATTTTTCTGCAGTATGTTGTTTTTGCAGTTCCTTCTGCACCTTGATACCTTTATCTGGATTTTTTATATTTTTTTTATGTGAGATTAGATTAGAAATGAGATGTAAGTCTTTGTGATACATCAAGCCTTTAATCAAACTGGTGTGCCGTGTTTGTTCTTCCAGCAGAGTCGGGTGTAATGATGATTATGTGAGCGTCTCTGTGTGCAGCCCGCTGATGACTGTATACATTTCACTTATTATAAACGCCGCTGTCTGCACTGATAAAAGCCAGCGCCGCTCACTGAGCTCCTTCCTTGAGTTCTGGCAAACCTTGAGGTTTTGCCCAAAGCAACACCGGCATTATATTCCCATTCTGCTGCTTTTTGATTAAATGTACAGTACTGTGCAAAAGTTTTAGGCACCCCATTTACAAAAATGAAAAAAACAAACAAACAAAGAAATGCCCCCAGGCATCATCGTCAACAGAAAATCATGTGAAATCCGTACCCCCTAAAAAATGCAACACAAATAAAATATGCAATTATTACGTTTTCTTTTTCATTAAAGTAACCAATCAATTACGAATTTACAAACCTAATTTTAAAAAGAAGCAAAAACACAAATTTTTTTTGATTTCCTTGTGGCTATACTGCCGAGTGCTTGACTACGCAAAGACAGTTGATGATGATCAATCAATCAAATTATAAAAAAAAAAAAACCTGATTTAACACAGTCTGATTTTCTTGTAAATTTGAAGAGACGCCCTCAAATTATGTAATTTTATCACCTAAAAGAAATTATAAATTATTTTTAAAGGTGAAATGTAGTCAGACATTTTACATATTTATTAAATATGACATATTTAACAGCTTCTCTTTCTTTAAAAGAAAAATGTAGACACATTTAACATGCCTAAAACTTTTGCACAGTACTGTAGTTTGTGTTATTGCGAGGAGGGGGTTCAGAGACCTTGAGTGTATTTGAGGTGATCGATGTCAAAAAGGTACTTATGTGTCTGTTGACACATAAGGTGTCTGATGCTCTCTTTGTCTGCTGTTTCATTTTCTGTTTTTGTACCTTTTTTTTTTTGTTGCAGAATTCAGAAAAGGAGCTGCAAGAAGAAGAAAATGACCCTCCATCCATCACTTTATGTGAAATTACACAGGCTGAACTATTTTTCTGTCTAGTTTTTGCAAAGTGCACTGAAAGTTCACCAGCTGATCCTTTGTAATATCAAGAAGTTATGAAGAGATTTTCATCTTTCAAGCCAGGCATCAGAAGCATCGCCCACCGGCTTACTGAGA
>OMMV01129901.1:2292-16572 GCA_900302635.1 Chatrabus melanurus
TTGAGAAGGCAACATTATATGTGTAAAATTCACAGCAAAAGTGAATTGAAAACAATCATGAAACAAAATAAACGTAAACACTCATGGAAAAATGCAAAACTTCACCTTTCTGCTGCACTGCTTCATCTCAGCTTTGCTTTGGTGGCCGCTGTGCATTCTGATAGGTTGGTGGTAATCAGTGAACATGGCAGAAATCTTTTCACTTGCATCCACTTCCTCAATACCACAGTGCTGTGCACCTGGCACACTCCAGTTTAACCCTCAGCAGTACACCTGGGGTCCAAGATTTTATGATATATTTTGTGAACCGTTCTATTTATTCAGCTGAAATTTTAGGTAATTGTCACCTATACGGTTGTCTTCAATGACACTTATTTTGATCCAGTTTGATTAAATACTGTGGGCTCCATAATAATTTTTCTTATGGGGTCTGCTTGGACTCCAGTTTGATATAATGGTATCTGGTCGGGCTCCATAGCAAAATTGCGAGCTTTGTGTCAATTTTTCATAACTACTGAACTGTCAGAGCAGCTTTGATTCAGGATATTTGCATCAGAGCAACTACAGGGAGGAGGGCTAGTTGGTAGTAGGTATTGAATTTTTGCACTGAAGAGTTGTGTTCAAAAAAGAGAAAAAACTTCTCAAAAGTCTTTCAAAATGAAATGTGGTTTATCAGCCAGATACTCAAAAGTGTCTTTTCAAAATAGTTGCAAAGTGACCCTATCTAGTTATGTTACAGATATCTGCAAGACTGGCATCAATAAAAACATGCTAACAGTATTAAAGAAGAAGAGGTTCTGGTGGGGTCCGCATGGACCCCGGGTGTACAGATTAGTTTGTTTCACGACGTGCACTGATGAGGGTCTACAACACACCCATGCCTAATGGACATAGTAAATCCAACCCCTTTTGCGCCACTTAAATAGTAAGATGTGCTCGAACACGGGAGAAATGAACTTGCGCCCTCTGTGCAACTTGTTATTGCGTCCGCCGTCAAGATAGAACTGAAATGTTCACTGAAATGTTTAACTTTGAAAACCACCTTTTTGAAAGCTGTAGGGATCTGTGGAACCGGGGCTGAAGTCCTCCAGGATGCAATCTTTGCTTCCATGGGGGAGACAGGTGTCGTACCGATAGACTGGTTGGAGACGCATCAAGGTTGGGGTGAGAACTGGGAAATTTCAATGACTGATCTGGCATCAGTGAAATCACTGATTTACTAGTGCAGCCTATTTAGCTGGGACTCTGGTCTTCGCCTCTAGGTTGTCCTTTCGGCCGTCTGTCATTGTCAACACTGGACTATAAATAGTTCTTCAGCTGCATAGTTTCTGGCACTGCATGCTCTGACAATACTGTGTTGTCTTAGTTGTTAGTACGGCCCCAGCAGATGGTCACCCCACTGAGTCTGGTCTGCTTGAGGTTTCTTCCTGTAATCAAAAACGTCTGAGGGAGTTTTAACCTTTCCACTGTCGCCACTGTGCTTGCTCATGGGGTGGGTCAGGATTAAAACTTACTCGTGTGTCGTACCTTGGGGTGACTTATATTGGGATTTGGTGCTGTATGAATAAATTGAATGGAATTGAATCATCCCAGTTTTATTTGATTAAAGAAACCATGACCAAAAAAAAAAAAAAAAAAAAAACCCTCTGGAAGCCACGAGAAAGTAGTTTTGTGGTTTAATTCTGGAGCCCGTCTGTTCTGTCTGTGGCTGCCTGTTAACCAGAACACTAATCTAACAGCGAACAGAATAGAATCTGAACCATCTCAGCCCTTTGTCCTCTCAGGTACAGTGATAATGATTTATCTCAGCTTTTTATCTGATAACTTTCTTTCTGGAGCCCGGCAGAGCGACTGTGGGTGTTTACTGATTGTGAGTTTGGAGAAGCAGGGCTCCTTTTGTCCATGAAGACTGAGACACAAACATTTGTCATGATGGTGTGCCGTTATCAGTGTTCACACTGCACTGGGAGCAGCAGGTGCAAACACACAAACGCACACTTTGTTTTGGAAGTTGTCTCGCTCGCTGGAGACGCGTGAGTCGTGGGAAAAGCTGACTTCCCATCAGATGGGAGCTCCGCGTCGCCACGGCTCGTGTCTGCGATCTCCTGTTTTGTCTCAGTCCAGGAGACGTTCTCAGGTAGGGCAGATTACAGCAGCACAGATTAGGTCGGACCTCACCGCGTGCGGCTGCTGCACCACTGTGTCTGGTTCTTAGTGAAAACGGTGCATTCACATTTGGAATGATGGAGAAAATGAGCATTTCACGTCTATATACTGTTGTTAGAATGCTGCTGAGTGGTGATGGATTGCTGATTGACAGAGATGTCACCTTCACTGTTGTAGTTACTAATTGCTATATAGTCGTGGACGTGTATTTTCCACATTGCCTTACTGTACTTCTTGAATGTCCAAATTCTAAGTGGCAAATTTATACATTATTGTATCGATAGTATACAACCCAAAATATTGTCAATAATATATGCTGCTCGTTGCTTGAAATTCCACAATGAAATGCTTCCTATTTAATCAATATGTAAATTAGTTTACACCTATTGCAGACCCGGGTTCAAATCCTGCTTATGCTACCTGTCTGTATCCTTGGACAAGACACTTACTCTGCATCGTCTCAGTCCACCCAGCTGTAAAAAAAGGATACCAGCCTTGGCTGGGGTAGTAAAAGTGAGGCATCATTTTTTTTTTTTTTTGTCCATGCTGATTGGTGTAGCCATATGCAGAACATGAAACCACCACATCTCCTTCAATTCAGGAGGTTAAAAAAAAAGACAATATTGAAGAATAGGATTAACGATCACTGCAGCAAGTGGAGTGAATCTTTCTTGCCAAAAGGATGGCAGATAAACAATAATCACATCAACTCCATGGGGTCTTTAAATGCTTTTGATGGTTGCATCATGTCCAGTGAAGACCAGTAGGAGGCAGTGCTGTTAGTTCGAACCTCAGGTGTGTCCGACCTTCCCTCACTTGTATTACATTTAAGGGGCTATCTAAGAAAATACAGTGTCTCATTGACCACGGTAGCTTGTCTTCATTAGCAGCGATGGCCTCGAGTGTTCGGGTGATGAGTTTTCTGCGCCGTGCCTGCTAGCATGAGCCAGTGATTAGCTCAGTGTTAGCCGTGTAAGTGGTGGCAAGACAGGGCACCTCTGAGTATATGAGCATCTGATTTGTCTGTATGTGTGTGAGGACATCAGTGTGCATGGATGTGTGATATGAAACATGTTTTAGAATGTGAGAGATTGTTCGCGCACATTCCCACCCTGTCAATTTGATATTAAAATTGCCTTAGCGCCCAACGCGTCACTCAGCTCATTAATGTGAGTGTTTGGCCATCTGGTGAAGTTAACACCAACCCGGAGTCTGTAACACAGGATGGCTTGCAAACACATACACAGTGTACACTGCATGCATTAGCAGCATTGATCCATTTTTTTTATCTCACAGCTCCAGATGTGGCCTCCTGTGTGTGGGCAGGTGCTGGGTTGGTGTGTTTGTTGCACTGCTCTGTGCACGCAAACACTCTCGATTGCTTTTTTTTTTTTTAACACACATTTTGGACACATATCCTGGTGTCTCTGTCCATTGCTGAATCTCATTCTCTCTCTTTCCAAGAGTATCTCATTCAATTCGAGACACTTTTTTTCAATTCGGAGCGAAGGCCAGTTTTTGCTTCCGTGCTGCCTCACATGTGCATGGCCTTTGGGCGATGCAGAGAAGAGAATCATGGGTAGTCAAAAAGGCTTTTTGATGTGCTGACATGCATGCCAGCCAACTCTCAATAGCAGTTTGAAAAAAGCTGATTGGTTGAATTTGCCGCTACGGTCATGTGACAGACTTGGGCCTTGTCCACATGGCTACATTTTAACAGGAAAACAGCTAATTATTTATCCGTTTTACACTAATCCACACTAATCTGCCGTTTTCCACCACCCCAAAACAGCGCTGTTCGAAAACGGCCTCCAGAGTGGATCAAAACATAAATGGTGCCACCTGTGTGTGGACAGTGACACTGTATCTTTTGGGAAACAGTGCAGTAACACTAACCGCTAGCGGGAGGAAGCAGCAGTATGTCCTGTTGTTGTGAACATGTCTGTGAAGCGTAGAAGAAGAGCACACACATTTCCACAGAGATCGGCAATGGCGGAGTGTTGTTGACATGGTTGTCGATTTTAATAGCATGTTTAGAGATAAACATTGCGCTGTATAATCTGCACGTGGCATATCTACGCACCACAGAAAGCACGGTGCACAGCCTACTTCTGTCGAGCGGACCCAGGCCCCATGTGCGCCACTATCAGCCTCCTGCCACACGGTGGCAAGACGTGACACCCTTTCAGGTTCCTCTGCACTGGGGAGGTGATGGTCTAGACTCTAGAGGTTAAAGCAGTGGGCTTGAGACCAGAGGATCCTCGGGTGAAATCCCTGTCAGAAGGACCCTTGGACAAGGTCCTTAATCCCCAAGTTGCTCCCGGTGTGCAGTTGAACGCCTTGCATGGCAGCACCCTGACATCGGTGTGTGTGTGTGTGTGTGTGTGTGTGTGAATGGGTGAATGCGAGCCGTCATTGTATAGCGCGTTGAGCATCGGTTTCAGATGGAAAAGCGCTGTAGAAATGCAGTCCATTTACCATTTATCATCTGCACTACAGTGCGCTCCAAATGCCGAAGAAGAAATGAACATGGCTTCATGTGGACACAGAAATTTTCAGATATGGCCACATGCTGTATTCATTTCAAGCCAGCACTGCCAATAAAAACGCAGCCATGTAGACAAGGCTTTGAACTGCAACAAAATAATGGAGTAGACTGAGGAGTTCCATTTTTATAGCAAATGTTAAGAAATGTAAATGAATTTCAGCACTAAATTATTGCTTTTTTTTAACAATACAGAAGAGATGAATTGTTGTGCTTTGCTTGGCTGGGCCAACAGGGTGAAAACGGTTACCACTCTGGGCTTCTATTACATTTTCTGGCACCAGCATATAACACTGCCCCCAGTGGTGACATATAAGTGTAAAAGCACCCAGCAATGCAACAAAAACCAACCTTTAGTATGTGGACAGAGAAGTTGCCCTTTGTCGTTGGGATATAGTGCTGTGTTTGGACTGTGTTGACCTTGACCTGTGTTTGGAAATGTGTTTTCTGTAGTAATATTAAAGTTGTCTTACTACCGCTTGGGTTAAGACAAGGGTTAGTTTTAGTGGTATTCACCAAAGTATTGTAAATTGGGTTTCTCCCAATTTACATATCAAACTTCCCTTCATGTTGCAGACAGACACCTTCCGCATCCATGTCACTTCCTGAAAAGGTGTATTTTTGGAAATTTCAGGTCTTGAACTCCTCCCATTCAACCCCAGGTGTACAGGGAGTGGGTGGTAAATTTCCAGTATGACATGAGCAGGTGCTGGTAACCGCATGCTCATGACTTCCAAGATTTGCCAAAAACACATGAATTTTTGACTCATGAATTAAGTGGATCCACAATACAATGCGCCACCTATTGGTTGGAAGTGATAGGCCAAAATACGCAGAGCATAATGGGAAATTGTCAATACTGTAAACCCGGAAGTGGAACATAAACAACTGAGAGCTGCAATTCCAACAAATTACATTTACATCTTTCACACCTTTTTGATCAATTCTGTGATGGTTTTCATTTGTGAATTGGCTCAATGTTATTCATATTCATTGCACATCTACTCTCTCCACTATCTCTGTAACCCAGGCTAATGTTAATGTCGACACCGGACGTGCCTCTCGCGAGCGATGCACTGTATTGTGGATCCACTGGATTGTTGAGAATGCATGATCATCCTTTGTGAGGAAGTGAGAGGTTGCATGTGGAGAACTTGTCCAACCCACTGATGTTCTGGAAATATGAGGTACTCAGGACCAATGTCATTTAACCACATGGCTTTTCTTGCAATGGATAGGGATGCCCAAGGGCACTGACATAAGGTCCGTTTTCACCACCAAAACTCAACCTACTTCCCAGATGCCACAAACATTTCCAGCAACGGCCCCGTAATTAGATTTCTCAGCCATTGTGTCTCCATTGCGGTGAAGACCCACCGGGCTCATGCAGCTACGTATGCGGTGACATAATAATTCTGTGAAAATTTTGGCCACAACATAGATTTTCTAATTCCTCCTCGGGGACTCAAATCCTCACTGGACCTTGTCCTTCGAGAAGAAAGCCAACAACATCTGTACCTCCTTGTCGGTCCATCTATCGCTTCTTCTAACCTTTCTGTGTCCGTTCTTCTGCTCTTGCTCACTTTTGCTAGTCTGGCTTGGTGCTGCTTGTTCTCGTCTTCTCTCGCATGAGTTAACGACCAGTCGGAGTCAAGTCCCACCCAAGAGCTCTTCAGGGCTGCTCAGAAGTACCTACCTTGGAGAAGGGACTTATCTCGCCCCCGAGTCTTGGTCCCTGCGGTGGATACACACAAAGATGTCAGATCCCTTAAAATGGCCCGTGAGTTCCTGCGGTGGAAAGTGTCATATTTGACATTTTGGGAACAATACCAGGCTGCTCGTCAACCGTCAACGGTAACATTTGCATCTATCATATTTGTCTTCCTCCTCTTGGGCCTCAGACTCTTCCTATTATAGTTCCAATATGTGTTCTAGACCTCATTTGCTCAATAATCTTCAGTGACTCTTTTCACATCAGGAGATCGTCCAAACCACTTCCTGCTCTGCTCAGCTGTCCCTAATTTGTCCAAAAACCTTCAATAACTTACACTGTTTGACTCAGTCCCAAGCAAGCTCTAGAGCCCCCATCTTAAAGGATGGGCTCCCGCCAGCCTTGGTCACGCCTGGATGTAAATCACAGTACTTCAGATACCATCACCAGTACAGTACCAGCAGTCACTTTTCAAAATATTCGACTAGAATGGTACTATTAACTTTATTTAAATAACGTATCAATGAACAGAGGACAAGGAAAAATTGGTTCTAAATTCACCATTCCATCATATGTTTTGGAATGTAGCTACCACTAATGTGTCACTGTAATATAATTTAGTTTTATATATTGGGGTCATGCAAAATGGCTCTTTTATTTCCTTGATATAGTGAGAGCTGAAGGATGGAAGTTGAAGACAGGAGATGGGGAAAACTTGTGCTTATTATCATCCAATAATTGACATCATTTTAAAGGCACGTTAAACTTAACAGCTTGATTGGGAAAACTCTCAAAATTAATTGAGACTAGACTCACCTAAGGACAGTGAAAAGTAATTTCAAGCTTTGATAGTATTCTTGGTGATTAAGAGTTCAGCACTGGGGGCCAGTGACAGAAAAAAAAACCCCAAAACCCTTTATCGTTGTTGTTGAAGGATTTTGTGTTTTTCTTTAATGTGCTGATTTTCATTGCCACGGCAAGAAGAGAATATTGTACATCACAGTGAAGCTTTAATGGCAGCTCTCCCTCTGCTTTTTTCTCACAACTTATGAGAGAAAAATTTGAAGAACATTGTTAAATGTAGCCTGAGAAAATAAGAAAATGAGCCATGAATCCCTGTCATTGCATTTGCTCACATAATCTACATGACTGGTTTTCAGTCCAGTACTTAACCATCTTTCCATTTGGAGGACACTGTTGGTTTTCACATCATTAGATACACAGGCCATTTTAGACCGAGGACTAAATTCATGATAATTTCTGCTCCTCATGATCACGAGACTGAAAAGTATTCCTGGCAGCGTTGACAATTTCATTTAAAATGTCCTTCAACAAAACCCAAATTCTTTCCAGATATTGAAATTGAATTACAAATAGGCTGAAAGTCTGTCAGCGTGTTTCCAAGACATCTGCACTGGATGCTTGTGAGATTTTGAAGCTATGTGGCCACGGTAGGTAGCCTTTAATGCAGTTAAAACGCGAACACAAGCCGATATTCTTGGTTGCCAGGCAATTTATTCACAGGTTCATCAAAAGAAACATGCAGCGTATGTGCTCGGTTTGAAATTCTGGGGCTCGACATGGAAAACTGAAGCATCAGCAGCTTTGATCACTCTTCCCAAGGGGCTTCTCATAAACATGTGATGTTGTAGATTTTACATAAAGATGTGTAATCCCCAGATGGGAATTAAATAAAGTTGCTCAATAACGTCTTTATGAATGCCGGAGGGAAACGTGCCTTCTACATTTGGTTTATTTCTAGATTTTCTCTGTCAAATTTAATTGAGCTTGGGATTTATGGACACATTGAACGATAATGGTTGTATTTGCTTTCAACACACTTTAGTGTTGCTTTTTTTTGCAAACAGGGATCAGTGACAATTATCAATGATTAAAATAAGATTAATTTGAACTGGAATCAGAAAGGATAAAATCTAAACAGCGTGTCGTGCTGTTGTTTCTGAAAAGTCTCAAACTCGCATTCTGTAATCTTCAGATTAGCTCGGCTCTCTCCCGCTCTGTGATGTTTTTCACTGCTTTGCATCATTAACCCTCAGTCGCTGTGGGCAAAAAACACAAAGCCAAGTGTCCATGGCTCACATCCCCTGAATAGGGACATTGTTGGGAAAGAGCGATGGGGTTATCACTCATGCCAAATTCCGAGCCAAAGTGGCCACTTTGTTTGGGGAAAAAGATCTGGCTTGTCACAGCTTGGCCCCTTTGGTGATAGGAGCTCATGACAGCGGAACAAGACTGCAGACGATAGTGTTGTTTCTGCCACAATCACATCTCTAATTCTGAAGTTGTAGATTCATATTTTTTTCCCATTACTGTCAAAGTTTGACGTGGTTCTTTTTCTGTTCTGGACATGTTCGGGTTCATGCGTCCATAAGACACTTTGGTATCATTTATGATCTGCTATATGCCTCGTCGTGTCATCAATCAGAAAACAATCTCTTTTGCGCAGGTCCTCAAAAGCTGCCTTCTTGGACACGTGAGATGTTCATCTGGCAGTGATTTGAGACACTGAAAGCGAAGACAGCCACTTAATCACTCTCATCACAGACTTGGTGAAAGACTCAAACCCGCCACGACATGCAGGGATGATGAATCAGCCATCAATTAGGGAACTGAAAATAGGAACGTATGTAAGATGTAAAGGGTTTTAGGTTGCAGGTGTGGTTAGATAACACTGGGCAGAATGCGGGGAATAAGGTGTGTTTTTCTTCAACAGAATTCAACATTCCAAAAATAATAGATTTTAAAATCCCACAGACGTGCCCGCGATGCCTGATTGCAATAAAACCAAAGCTCTGAACTTTCCTCCTCCTTATCTGATGAAAGAAAATGATTTCACTGCAAAAGGCAAAACTTGGCTGAGCTCGTCTTCGCTGGGTTTGCCATATCTGAAAAGTGATTACCAGCAGCGGCAGACCACTAGAGGGCGATGGCATACCTCGCTTCTGAGAATATAATGTTCAAATCTTGATGTTTCATTGATGTGTGTTTCAGATATGCCCAGCAATGCATAATAACATCTGGAAAACTATTAACAGTATAGCAATAGAGCGCCGAAGTGTGACGTCACGTATCCATAACAACGCTCAAATTGGTTCGAAACTATCTTTTCAAAATGGCCATTTTGTGTTTTGAAGACCAATCTGAGTGCAATGTGCGGACTTTTTTCATCCTCATGTGCAGCGGTGATGGATTAAACAAGTGAGTTATTTATATATTTAATGTATCAATCATCAGTTTGGCGATAGAATGTTAATAAAGTTCGCACCCGGAGCGCTTACAGATGCCACCGCTATTCACAAAGCTTCCTACACCGGGGTTACGCACTGGAACAATGCCAGTTTTATAGCAGCGAACGCTGCTCGACGAGCCGCAGCCAGAAGCGGGGCAACGACATTCACAGAGTTCTTGTTGTATCTGTCTCAGCATTTAGCTTTAAGCATTTAGCATGAAACTCAGAGCAGCACAGACAAAAGCAGAGAACTCCAGGGCCCGCAGCGGCAGAACAGAATGAGGAACAGCAACACATGCCACATCATTGTAACTTCTTTCTTTCATGCTAGCTCGCAGAATTCCTCACAGTCACTTGGAAAATATACTGAACAAAACTTCCAACACAACACTCAAACTGTGTAAATATTCAATATATTTCCCATAAAATCCCGGTAATGCATGGTGGATTTAGTGTCTAAAGGCCACAGAAGATGTGAAATTTCTCTTAGTTTTCAAACGTTACGTCTCGTTCTGCTTGATTGAGCACTGACGAAAGTTGCTGTGGCCTACACAGGTTGAGTTGAGAAAATTGCTCAACTCATCTCAAAATTGGTCAATAAATAGCGACAACTATGCCGGTCTTAATTACCAGTTTTCGTTCTTTCAATGACACATGACCATGACATGGCTGTCACAAAATTAGAGGCACCAAGACATTGGTATGCTGGTTGCTGGAATGTCACAGAGACAGGTCGCAAGGACAGTCCAAGTTAACCCCTTAACTCCCGTCTATGGAGACGATATAATGAGACTGGCACCATGAGCGACCAACCACGTGCTCCCAGACCACGTGTCACCACCCCTCAGCAGGATCGACACATCCGTCTGCAACATCTTCGCGATCGTTTTTGTCCTGCCACAGTCACTGCTGCTGAGACTAGAGGTCGTCACCAGAACCGAATCAGTCTGCAGATCTGACGTCCCCATCGTGGATTGGTGTTGATACCTGCTTGTCGCCGGGCCCGCCTGGCATGGACAAGGGCGCATCTGGGCTGGAACGCTCTCAGATGGAACAGGGTATTGTTTTCAGATGAGTTACGTTTTAAGTTGAGCGTCGCTGATGGCAGAAGGCGCGTACGGCGAAGACGAGGGGAACGTTATGCTGATTGCAATATTATGCAGCGTGACCGCTGGGGTGGACCATCAGTGATGGTTTGGGCAGGAATCAGCAGCAGACAAAAAAACGGAACTGGTTGTGATCAATGGAAACCTAAACGCGGCGCATTACCGTGATGAGATTCTGGCACCAGTTGTTGTCCCACTCGTGACACCAAACCGGCTGACTCTGCAGCAGGATAATGCCAGACTGCATGTCGCCAGGATTTGTAGGGACTATCTGAGGCAGAAGGGCATCCGGCGTAAAACTTGTGCCAAATCAACATGCAGATCCATGTCGGATATGCTGTGGCGACCCTGAGTTGAAATTGGGAGATCCCGAAAGAACTTACTATCTGAGGCAGAATAATGTTCAGTGTCTTGAATGGCCCACGTTCTCATCGGATCTGAACCTGATTGAGCACATGTGGGATATTCTGGATCATCGGGTGAGGGGACGTGATCCAGAACCAACCACAGCACGACAACTGTCGCCGAATCACCCAGGCTGAAATAAATCCGACAGTTGATTAACTCTATGCCACGAAGAATTCGAGAGGTACATGATGCCTGTGGTGGCCATACAAGGTACTGAGATTTATTATCCGGAATGTCATTGGGCAGCAAGTAAATGAACTGTAAGCTTGTGGAAGTTTAATTTTGTTGTTCTTCATTAACTTGAATGCTCCTCTGGGGATCCTGAACATGAAAATCAATGTGAGAAATGTTCTTGAAGTATTGCATCGCTTTGAATAAATCTAAGTGTTGCGTTGGAAGTTTTGTTCAGGATAATTACAACTTTCCACATGATCGCATTTGGAGTAATTTTCCCCTTGATGTTGAGATTTTGGCTCCTCAGGCAAGCAGGACGCTCACAAGACTATTGTGATGGCATTCATTTTTTTCCTTAGCAACCATTTGTGTAGAACCAGCTGAGCAGTTGTCAAGGGGCTGTGACATCATCACTTTGGATCTCTATGACAAACTGCTCTCGACATCTTGTGTAACTCCAGCTTTGTGGGCAATGATATTTCTGCACCAAATGGTCCAGCCAATTAAAGAAATACATACTTTAGCACCATACATTGTCACAATAATAGCTGATGGAAAAAGAGGGAAAAACCAGACGGGCTATTGCATAAGACAGACATATGGCTCCTTGCACGGACTTATTTACAGCATCATAGTAGAGAATATTTACAGCAAAAATAGTGAAGGCTCAGGATTCCAGCCTCCTTTTTATTCAGTAACATATCAGCTAAAATTCATCTGAAGCTACATCCAGATCAACCTGACATCAGACGGCAAACGAGAAATAACAAGCTTCTCTCACAGCAGACTGCTAGCTGGATTTGGTTTCATTTAACTTTCTGCGTTGACTTAAACAGCAGGACCAGTGCAGTAAACATTTTAGATACATATGTGGAGTTGTCACTCAGAAAGAAGATGTCAGGTTCCCCTCATTACATTTGGCTTCATTGTTCTTGATGTTTACTGTACATGGGACATGGTGCAGAAACATACTGGATTTGGTGCTGTGAAAGTCGTAAAGTCCTATTCTTACGTTTATGGTTATGCATCCCGAAACTGCGTCACAATTTGAAATCTTGTCTATACCTTGGAAGACCTTAGAGGGTCCAGGAGGGTGTCCGTGATGAACTGGGATGTTTCATCATTGTGGCGTGGTCTAGTTTCAGCAATGGTAAGATTTCCAATGTTTGAAAATTTCTTTTGTTGTTGTGAACTTTGATATACTTTGGTAATCCCTTGCATTTTCGTGGAGCCCGTAACATGGCCGTACATGCTTTGACATCACTGGGATGTTTTCCGGAAGCGCAAGGTTGTGCTTAAAGTTATACTACGGGTGTGATGTGATTATGTACAAATGCCACATTTTGGTGAAAGTGAGAACAGGGCTTAAATGTCATGACGATGAGACGATGATGATTATCCCTTAGTTAACATGACTTAAGTAATCTCATTGGTCAAACAGGAATGAAATAAAACCTCGTATTACCCACATAAAATGACTAAATATTCGTAACCTAAATACACAGGGAATATATCTCATATTTCGGGTTTTGCACACATTGCGCATTTGCAGTATCAACTTGTTTCGCAGAAGACGGCAGGCAACAAAATGCCTGAGCAGCGATTTCAACATCTATTGAAGCTTGAAATCAATGATAAAGTTTCATCAACACCCAAAAATACGATTAAAGCTAATAACAAGGCATGAATTCATGTTCACTAAAAGATAAATTTGTTACCCCATGCTTGTTCTCACGAAATACGTAAAATATCTACAGACCGTAGACATTTGCCCGTATTTCGTGAACAAGCACAGGGTAACTAACAGTATTTGAACCAAACAACCAAACCAAGAAGAGATACTTATCCTATATAGGCCCTGAGGCCCATTGGTGTCGGTGCTTATGCCCGGATTATGTAGCGTGAAGCGGATGAGAGTCTACAACTCCTCCTGGATGGGATACCAGTCCATTGCTGGTTTCTTCCCCAACCAAGGCTGGTACCCATTTACAGCTGTGTGGACTGAGACAATGCAGATAAAGTGGCTTGTCTGAGGACACAGACAGGTAGCATGAGCGGAGATCAAATGCAGGTCTGCATATTGGTAACCCAACAACTTATCCCACTGAGCGACCTGTTCTACTACATCCAAATCCCAGCTCTTTCAAACAAAGGTTTAATCATTGGATTGACATTTTTAGTGTGTAGTTGTTTTGTACTTACTGTTAGAGATAATTAATTTTTAAATTAATAGTAAAAAGATTGCAGAACACATTACGCTACCAGTCAAAGTGAATACATGAACATAAGAATTTACCTAAATCATAAACCGGTTGACCAGCAGGTCAACTCATATTTTGACTGGTGTGTATTTTTTCCATGTTTGAGGTGTTTCTTCTATGTATAAGTTGATATATTTGTGTAAAAATATTTGTTTAAAATCTTCTTGACTGGTATAATGTTGGAAATAAATGATTGGCCTGCGGTGTGTATTGAATCTGTCATGGTGAAATTCCCTGATTGTCAGAAGTAAATAGCTGCTCCTGCCTCGTCTCGCCATGTCTTTCTCTGTCCTGTTGACAGTCCAGCTAAATGTCACATCTGTCAACGGCTACCACTTTACCCCAAATGACAAAAGACGGGTCGGGTTGCTGTTGTTGCTTCAGTGTAGAAGCTTGACACATGAGAAGTTGAACTATGGCGTTAAGGAGGTAGTTCACATTTGGATTTGAAATCCCCTTTAAGTATATATATTTAACCTGCTAAGACTTTGTCAACTGTAAAGCTTTTACTACTGTGTGACGTCACAGCCCCACTTTTGTTTTCAGCTCACTCGCTCAACTCAAGGCTTTGAGTTTGTTGGGAATTGAGATAAATTGGGCAAGTTGAGGTTTTGGAGTGTCAGAGTGAAAGTGAAGTCAAAATGGGGTTTTTACAAGCA
>OMMV01129903.1:2495-13830 GCA_900302635.1 Chatrabus melanurus
TGTGTCTGTGGGGGTGGGCCGCTCCTCACGCAGAAATCCATACTGTGGCTTCTCGTTTGCAGGCTGCATGTTTTGTGCGGTCCCTCTTTTGCTTCCCGTGGATCTCTCTGCAGGGAGCTGAGCTGACAGACTTCTCTGATTGATGTATTGCGGAGCGTCTCATCAGCTATTGTTTTCTTCGCCGGCGTTCGGTGGCTTCACTCTTAGTTTTATCTGTCCCTCCTACTGCGGAGATTCATTATACTGCAGGAAGAACAGGCCTCCGTGGCAATCCAAGAATTTCCTTAAAGGGGTCATATTATACTTTTTTTCTTAGTGAGGTAATAAAGGCCACCTGGGGCCCTGATTTTCGTACATGGATTACCATGAAAAATTGTTGATGATTTGGTGTGATTCCTGTTTTCTCTGTCATTTGAAAGACATGCCAGATTGGTAGTCACCTGGTCAGGAGCAGGTTTTTTTCAATGTAAACAGGATTATTTGATGCACTTAAAAGTATTGTTTCAGGAAATCTGCACAACCACAGGCTGCGCTGTTCTTGTAGGAGGGACCAGTTGCGATTGGTGCATTGATAACTAGAAGGCACTCAGAGAGCACGTACCTCCGCCAAGGCCACATATTGCTTAAAACTTCTTCTGGATCCTGGATCCAAAATATGTTCTGGATCAAATTCAAAATAAAATCCCTCATTTTTTAGGACATTATCCATCTGCTCACCAAATTTCATCAACATCCACTCAAGACGTTTTGAGTTAAATGTTATGTGCCAAACATTCTTCTGGATCTCAGTTCCAGAATATATTGCAGATCACGTCCAAAATTCAATCACTTATTTCCCAGAACATTATCGACCACTTCACCAAATTTCATTGAAAGCCGTTCATTACTTTTTGAGTTATCCTGCTAAAAGACAAACAAACAAAACATTGCCTCCTTGGCAAGTGGAGGGAATATTGCACCATTGTCAAGATCCCTGACACATTACTGTTAGGGAATAATTGTATTAATGTAATACTATTTATACATGATACCGTTTGTCCGTCTGTCTGTTTGTTCCCCTAGTCCTCCCAGGTCCTTTGGCCAATTTCCACCAAAGTTGATATGTGGATGATGGTCAACCCCACAATTACCCTTAAAGGGTTTGTTTTGGCAAAGATCAAGTTCATTGTGGTCAAAGGACAAAATTTGGATTTTTCACTCTGATGTCCACCAAACTTGGCACACATATGTAGGTTGGTTCTGGAATTGCCCAGGCGAGGTCAAATTTCCCAAAGGTCAATCAATGGTGCCAATGTCATGTCTGACTATTTGTTGGCCTACTCCTTCCAGGTCCTTTTGCTGATTTCTACCAAACTTGATATGTCAATGAAGTTTGACACCAAAATTTCCTTTGAAGAATTCATTTTGGCCATCGTCAAGGAATTTGATTTTCAACCCGATTTGCACCAAATGCGGCACACACTTAGATGGATTCTAGGATTGCCCTGGCAAGGTCAGTCAGAGGTCAATCATTTGGGTAAATGTCATTGGGGTCAAATGTCAGATTGCTCTAGCTGTTACTGTCTTCATGCCCACAGGTACCATTGGCTAGTATTATATTAGTATCGATTTAATATTTCTGTATTATATTTCAACCTGTTCCCAGGTCTTTGGTGCACTGGTATTTGCTCTCATTATAAAGGAATAAATGATAAGACAGTGTAAATGACAAGATCAATAATCCAACTGATGCACAAAGGTTGCTAAAAAGCACACACATTTGTCACACTTGCTTTCTGATTTTGGAATTTGATTCTCCAACTCAAATGTCTTCTTCAGTTTTATGTCATCCTTCATTTTGAAGTTTCTGGCTGACTTCTATGTAGCATGAGTTTTGGAAGCGATATTTGCTTTAATACAAATCATCTCTCTAAATTCCTCACAGGACCTCTAACAGCAGCTGTTGCTCCGCTGGGGTGAAACTTTACACTGATCAGGGTTTCCAAGAGTGATATACATACACTAGTCCATGACTACAGGTGCGTGCAATCATCTCAAATAATTGTCTCCAACTTGTCTATTAAAATCCTCACCTGGGTTTGCTATCGTATCATCATATAAATAAAGCGAAGTTTATTCTAAAGCGTGGGACTGCCTCTACAGACTTTAATATTGGTCGTAGCCCCTTCAAATTTGGCATGGGGATAGAGTGGGATACCCCCTAACATTTTGACTTATTTTGAGTTGGCCAGGCTGGACAGATACTGTGAGGCTGGCACTATTGTTCCTGTTGGAGGCCTATTGTGTGGCTTCTGCTGCATGAAATGTCACCACAATTGGCAGGGAATTGGTTTTGATGAGTAGGAAGTGATGGAAGGTGATTTTAGAGCAGCTGAACAAAAATGCAGATGGTGCACCCTATTTTTTAGGAATTTCTAGCCTTTGACACCCCAAATAAACAGACAAATAAAAAGATCCTTACTTTGTCTTCATTGTGCTTGACTGTGCATGCTTGAATTAATGTTATCATTTTGTACTGTTTGTTTAATTTATATTTGTTTTAATTATGTGTAATTAGAAATGTTAAAGCACTTGTACAATTTGGTACAAAAAATTGCTATAGAAACAAAGTTATTATTAAAATGGATTTTGCACAATAAGTCCTCTTTGTGTAGTGAGTTTACTTTTCCGTCAAGCCATATCACCTTTGGTCACTTGGAATTAAAAATTTGACTGTTTAAAGTTACATCAGATCATGATGTGCCACTGTACGTAATAGACCCTATCACATATAGGCAAAAATTGACCCAGAATGCAATGCGTCATTAACTTCCGGAGATTTTGGAAGGCAACTGAATTTCCGGTCTCTTTCTGAACGGTTTCACTTCGCAGCGCCTGGAAAATACGTTGTATTTCCACATGCATCTACAAAAAATCCATGCAAGTTTATCCGATTTTGGAAGAGTGTGACCATGAAAGTTCGGAGAGGACGCAACAGTGGACGGCTCTGTTGGCGATCTGAACCGGACAATTGTGTCGTTGGACAAATGAAAGAATCAAAAAAACACAAATGTGATGATGGCTTATGGATGTTTACTGAGCCTCACGTCGAACTCGTAGAACTTGGAAGTATCGAAGCAAACAAAGCCGTGTGAAGCCTGAAGCTACATCAGACAGCAGCGCGCTGTGCCCCACTTCAGGACAAGTAAAATCAGTGGGATGCGGTTATGCGGCAAGGTATATATTTACTATTTATTCCTTAGCTTGTCCGATCTGATTGACAATTACTAGATGTATTTTATGTATTTTTAATTCTAGCTTCCTGAACACATCGCCGGTTACAAGACGACCAGGTGGAAGTATGGCTGCTTAGAAATCTCGGCAAAAAAAAAGGCAAAAACAATACGTTGGCCCGTAAGTGACTATATGCGATAGGGTCTATTGCTGGATAATTAGAATTTGAGCTGCTCTGCCCATCATGAAATCTTTGGATGACTTTCTGAACTTCCATATAGCAATCGTCATGCCTTCTTGCACGTACTCGCCTTAACTCTCCAAATAGATTTCTTCTAGTTTGAATGTGTACCTGAAAACTTTCCCACAGAACTTTCCTGGATGTCAGGTTTCACTCCCCCGTCTACCACTGTTCCTTTGATAATCCTGCCCAAAACTCCTTAAATTCACAAGAGAATTCTTCAGAATTCTTGAAAAACTCCTCTCTGGCAGTAGATGTGTTACTGCCCACCAGTTCGCCTACTTGACGAAGTGGGCAAGGCTGGAAGGTTGGAGAAGCCGCCTGTCCGAGCACAGCACAGGCCATTAAAGATGAAGAACTGGTGTGTGTGTGGTCAGAGGTAGAGGGGGAAACCAAGCCAAGCATGTGAATGGTGGGCGCTCTCACCCTCCCTCATAGCATCACAAACCAGGCCGACACTTCCCCCAGTAATGAGCAGGGGCCTGGACTATTGGGTCAATTATTCATACCAAGTCAGCTGGGAAAGAGAGAGAGAATGAGTGAGAAAATGAGACAGGTGGTGAAGCTTCATCGAATCCTTCAATTCGACCACATTCTGTTTTGATTTTTTTTTTTTTTTGCTGCAGCGCTGCCTCCATCCACACAATTGAATGTAAGACCAAGTCCTGTCTAGAAGGAGTGTAACTTAAAAAGGCATACGTGAGTGACCGCTCACGCCAGTGGTCCTCCTGCAGCAGCAGCCTCGGCTCCTCGGCCGTTCACTGGCTTCACAATTACTGTGCTGAAAGGACCCGCATTGATCGTCAACACAATACAGCTGTTTCCAAGTAATATCGTTAAAAATACAGTACGCTGTGGCAGGTCATTTATCAAAGACAATTACTCAACATGAGGGGCCTCAGTGTTAAATAATACTGCTCGATAGTGCGTGTACACACCCGAAATTCAAAAACAGCGTGATCCTAGTTCATTTACTTGTTTTAATATGTTTCAACACCAGGGGGCGGTAAAACATATTAAAACAAATCAACTGGAAAGTTTCGAACTATTTGTTTCAAATCAGTTGGTGAGACATTGAGGCCACGTTTAGCACAGAATGTGATGCATTCTTTTTTGATACGGACTCCGGAACAATGTTAGAAACAGGTTTCAAAACATTCCCAAGCAGTTGAGTTAGGCATCACTAATTTGGTGTAGCGACAAAAAGTTTTGGAGCCATCCCCAGCCACAACAGAGGTGAGTTCAGTGCCAGAAAGCGTTACAGAGCGCTTTCCGCGAATGGTAACAATCACTGCTAAACAGCCTGTTCGCTGCGAGAGGCGCGTCTGCTAAATGGCGTGTTTGGATTCAGTGCCGATCCACACTCGGGTCCAGATGGTGGTAATGAACTTGTCGGTCTGCCAACCACCATAAAACTTTCCAGAAGCAGAAGAGTTGCGACTGATGTTTTGAAGAAATTTGCCTTTTCTGTGCTCTTAGATGAGCTTATGGACGAGGCACTGGAAAGATCACACGTAGTTCCAGCCGTAACTGATGCTGTTTCTGCTGGAAGTGTTGCCGTTGCAGTCTTTCGACAGCACGGACTACACCCTTAACAATGTTTGTTTCGTGAAGAGTCACGCCGCGAGGCACCTCCGAGACCATTCGCCTCTGTTAGCGAGTATTCGCTAACGCTTTTGGCGAACAGGTCGTTCAATGGCAAAGCGCTTGCTAACGTTACAAAACATTTTGTGTGCTGAACGCACCTCAGTGTTTCCCTGAGAATTTTTTTCAGGCCCGGTGGTACTCGCGCCAACCAAAATCGCAAGGTGCGTTGCGTGGAAAAATGTGAGGCGCTCAGAAACACAAAAGCTAAAGTTAAGTGATGTGCTCATTATTTATGTAATCCCACCACAGTCCTGCAAAGCTTGATCATTGGAGGTTGAAAAAAATACTTTTCACAGAAAAATACACGTATTTTTCATATTAAAGAATACCCAAAGACTAAGATCACTCAGTTTCAACTTGACTAACCTCCACACCACCAACTGTATGGGTCCAAACAATATATTTGGGTATAAAGCAAAATTTAATGCCAGAATCCCCCCAGTCATCACTGACAGATCCCAGGGTGCATGTGCATCCACTTTTTTCTTCTGAGTTTAAGTCCAGACACCCTGGTAAAGCATGTCCACACAAAAGGTCGGGCAAAACGTGGCCCATGGGGCGCCAATTAGTAACCCTCATTCATGCGCTGCATAGCGGCTTAGCAAGCTGCTGTCCGACAAAACATCACGCAGCCCACGTTAAGAATCACAAAGTTGTATTTTTTTTTAATGACACTTTGCTTTTAGCAGTGCAAATGTCTGGTGTGAAACAGGAATTACTGAGAAAGAGTTTGAACAGCACCAATGGATCACACAAACGGAGAGAGAGCGTTTCATGAAAAAAGACATCTGCAGTGCAGAAATATATTCAGAGGTGGAGGTAATGTCCAACTTTTGTTATGTCGATAGGAGTCAAAATCTGTGGAGTACATGTCAGATTCTGATGTCTGATGCCTTCTGTTGAAAATTTTAACTGATAACTTTAATTGATGCAGACAGCAGCGGGAGTTTTTAATGTTGTGCTGCTGTCTGTTGATTACCGGTAAGATTTTTTTTTAAAAAGAAAAAAAAAAGCGAGCTGTCAACTCACTATAAAAATAACAGTTACTCCACAAAAGATTGTTTGTGTGAAAGAATACCATAAACAAAGTGCTGCAGATGCGCTGAAATGTTATTGACATCCAAATTAATGGATATTTGGCCGAATTTTTCATCGGCGTCATTAACAAAATATTTCTGGCCTGGCAGGGGTTCTCTTTAGCCTGGCGGCCCACCAGGCCTATAATACTGCAGGGGAAACACTGCACACATTCTATCTATTGTTTAATTCTGGTTTTACTTTCCCTTCCTGTTGTATATTTTGGCCCGAATTTACCCACACAGTGGCTATATTTCTCCCCGTGGTGGGTAGCTTCTTAGCTCAAAACAATTGGATCGGTTGTTTTGACATGCGCACAAAGCAGCTCCTGTTGTTCCCCTCTCCCAAATTTATTTTAACAGTGGACCCATGTTATTCTATTTTGACTGCTCAAACTGCAACAGGTGAGATATTATCTGAATAAACAGAGTAGCAGAATTGCACCACATTGTCGTGCACTTGTAGACCTGGATTTGAATCCCGCTCATGCTACCTGTCTGTGTCCTTGGACAAGACGCTTCATCTGCATTGTCGCAGTTCACATAGCTATAAGTTGGTACCGGCCTCGGCCGGGGAAGTAACCTGCGATGGACTGGCATCCCATCCAGGGGGAGTCACAGACTCCCATCCGCTTCATGCTACGGAATACGGAGATAAGCACCGGCGCCACCAGGCTTCAGGGCCTATATAGAACTTATTTCTTCTTCTTTTTCTCTCCCTTGGACCAGACTCCGTAACAGGGGTTGGTGGTTCAGGCACATTGAGGAACAACTCCTTGTTCTGTTTCTTTCTAGCCATCAAAACAGTTAGATTTTTTTTTTAAATCTCTTTTAAAATCTTCTTAGTCTTTTCTCTCATCCCTTTAGGGGAAAATCTCACAGGACCTTTTAGGTGTTTCATTGTCAGAATAATCCTCAGAATGAGTTGTCTATCTTATTTTCACTACACAAGTGGTGAGCATGCACAGAAAGTTCTGTCTTTGGAGAACAATCTGATCGGGTGTTTATATGATGAAAATTTTCCTATCTAACGGATTGTAAAAGGACTGAACCACTCTTGTCAATCCAACCGGATTTCTGATCAGATCCACCCATTCTGATTAAATTTTTAAAAAAAGAAGGAAAATTTAAGTAAAAAAAGACAAAAAAAAATTGTGCCCAGGCACTCAGTGGGTAAAAAAGTTAAAAAGCCTTTATTTATTTGAGCTAAAGCACTGAATTACGCGTAGGTGTTTTTTTTTTTAAATTAATTAATTTTTTGTTTATGAGCACCAGTGATTACAAGGGACCCCAGCAATACAATGGTTAACCATTTTCTTGCCATTCTGATTATATGTTTTAGTCTGATTAAATGGAATAACAGATTAAAAGACAATGAAAATTAAAAAAAATTGGAGCACAACTATGCACATTTTAATGTCTACTGCTTTTACCATGAAAAAAAAATCTCATTACCCCAAATCAATTAAAAATCTTTAACTCTATTGTAGATTATTATTATTAATATAGTGTCTGCTGAAAATACAAAAGTTGGTCTTTCAAATGCACTGAAAATAGATCTTTACGTTTTTAAGCCCCTTCTAAAGCTCAGATGTGTTGCAGGGGGTTGTAACTGCAGGTTTTTTGTTTTTCGTCAGTAACAAATTACCACGTGTTCACGCACAGCGAGGCAAAGATGGATCAAGCCTATTGAGATGCTCCCCTCACATCCATTTAAGACGAGATTGAAGACACTGATGGAGAAACTCTTGAATGAGACTGACTCCTCCTTTCAAGGCCATTTCAACATGGCAGAAATTTCCTCGACTCCATGTTTAATGGCAATATGTCTGACATCACCATAATCTGTTTAGGTGACAGTTTGCTGAGCTTTTCACTCACAGCTTGCATATCTGCCTGCATTTTAATGGTTCGCTGCCACGCCGCGAAGAGCAAATCTAGGTCTCACATCCTGCATGGATAATCGAAGTGTGCACAATGATAACCCACCTGACATCGTTTCTGTTTCACACTCAAAAGAAGTCTGTAGTTGTCAATTTTGCAGCAAACTCAGCTATTAAACTGCTCAAAAAGTGGCAAGTGTTCATCATGGTTAAAGCTACACTGTGTAGGATTTAGGGGTGTTTATTAGCAGAAATGGAATATAGCATTCATTACCATGTGTTCACTAGTGTATAATTACCTGCAACAATGAACTGATGTGTTTTCATAAGCTTAGAATGAGCCCTTCGTATCTACATGGGAGCGGGCCCCCTCACAGAGGCCGCCATGTTGCACCGCCATGTTAATACAGTAGCCCAAAGGGGACATAGTTGCTCCACCTTTCACATTTTGCAGCACAGCTAGAAAACTGAATAAAAAAGAAGAAGAATCAGTGGTTGCTCCCCTATACACCGTCAACTGGTTGCTAGTGCAGGCTAACGGGTTAGAGAACCCTCATTGTTTTTAAATGGAGGATCATACATATTGCTTATCACAAGAGAAGGCAAAGGAGCATGAATCTCCATCGCCAAAGAAGCGAAAACATGAAGGGAAACAGTATCATGACCGGTGACGGCATAATGTAGTCTACAACCTCACCACTAGATGACACTAAATCCTACAAACTGCACCTTTAAGCTTCGTAGCAGAATCTGAAATCACGCATGCAATATTGTGCAGGTTTTCGCTGCTGACTCCATGTGCTCAGCTTTTTCTTTTATTTTTCAAGAAATAGTTGACTCAATTAGAGGCCCAACATTCCTCTGTTTATTTGTCTTAAACTAAGTTGAAGGTGGGGATGCTCTTTTGCCAAGTAAAACAGAAATCAGAGACATTTTTAAAATCAACCACAAACAAAGGTTAGGAGGGTATAAATATTGTAAACGCAACTCCTCCCTCCTAAACCCGTTGCTGGATTTCAATGAAACTTCACACGTGTTGCACACCATAAGTATACAATATGCATGAGTAAAAATAATTCCTGTCCAGTGTCTTGAAAAGGAGGTAATTGGAGTTTTGTGGGTTTTTTTGAACGCATTACATGATTTTGACTTTTCAACACAACTCTCATGCCACGGCATCAAGTATTATTGCTATGCTGATGATACGCAGATATACATGCCAGTTTGTACAGGTGATGTGTTTCATACTGCAAAGCTCAAGGCCTGTTCTGCTGCATTGGATGTCAGCTAACTTTCTACTTTTCAATTCTGACAAAATTGAGATGATGATCATCGGTCCTTCCAGAATGACATTTCACACTGTCACGTGGTGACTGCATGCTTCAAGACCGTGACAGAGTTTAGAAAGCTTGGCGTGATTTTTTTTTTTTTGGCCACTCCATCTTTTGATTGCAGATGTGACTAAGGCTGGTATCTCATGCAGCGGAGAATGCTGACGAACGTTGCAATTTTTGGATTTGCCGCTTTTTTGATGAATGTTGGCGAAAATCAGGGCTCACCTCTGTCATGAGCGACATTTTTCTGTCAGGAAGAAGCCCGACGTGCTGCTGCCCTTGAAGAATCGCTTTGTCTGGCTGCTGCAGCTTTTGCTTGTGTTCACAACGTGGCGAACCAAAAATAACTTTAGTGACACATTTTACAACCGTTTTGCAAACGTTCGCAACTGTTTGCAGAAAAATACATACATTTCTGTGCGACAACAAAAACTATTTGCAACCCTAAAAACTGAGAACTGTTTTGCAACCTTTTACCAACCCTGATGAAATCCAAAAATTGCAACGTTCGTCAGCATTCGCCGCTCTGTGAGATACGGGCTTAAAGCCCGTAGTGATCAAGACCTAGTAGCAAAGATTTGGGATGACTTATGTTATGATTTAATGCTACAACAATAAATTGAACTGAATGACATAATATTACATATACAGGATAGTGAATTTAATCATCCTTTGCAGCTCTAACACTTTGTCCTAGCTTCATGTGTTGAAAGCAGCACAGAGCTGAGTAACTAGAGCTCCTTCACCATTTGAGCTGAGAGCATCATGAGGGTTAGATACTGGGAGGCAGACATGAATCATGTGTCTGGGAATTATGTCCGCAACATTTAATATAGTGCGAGTGTATTTCTGTTCAGAGCCATGTGGTCCCAGCAAGGCCTAGCTGGGGAAAACAAATCTGTAATGGGCTCACAATTGAATCAGGTGTCTGGTCCGCTTAAGGAAATTAAGTTGTCGCTAGAGCGGGGCAACTTAATGAGAGGCAGGCTTGTGGACAGTGACGAATGGAGGGTGACACCGGCAAGAATGTGAGGCCGCAACAATATCTGCATTTGGCAAGGCGATGATTTTTCATCCATGAACCCCCACCACTCTCTCTTTTTATCCCTCCCTCAGAGAGGCACACCTCCCTCCACCTCCTATTCCCAAGTCTTCACAGGGGACACATTTGCTCCCTGTGTGATACCGGCCTTTTATTTGCACATATATTCATGGGAATGATGACAGCTAATATAGAGCGGAGTCTTCTTACTGTGTTTTTTACTTCATCGTGCATCATGAAGGTGGCCATTACATGATTTTGATAGATGAGTCTTACAAATCATCCACTTGCACAATGTACCCAGCATGCCACTGTGAATAGAGAGATGCACAATACCACTCGGTTACAGTGGATTTCCATTTCAATACAGTGGTGCTGTAATGTTTATTGGTGCATTGATAGGCACTCATAATCGAAACCAATAAATAGCTGTTCTGTTCAACCTTCACAAGCAATTATGGTTCAGTGAGAATCTTAAGTAGATGTTAAGGAAAAACCATGCTGCATTCTTCTTAAAGTGAACTGATTCCACATACAATGCATTTCTGGTCACAAGCTACAGAATGCAAAATGTACAAATTGTGCAGAGAAATCCTTCATATTAGTATGTACTACTACAGTGCCATAAAAATTACATTGTTTTGCCAAAGTTTAAGTAAAAATAGAAGCGGTAGATGGTCATACTTGCCCAGTGGCCAGATGGCAGGTTTTCTTTATTGTTTTTGTGTTTTGATGGGGGGGTTAAGACCGGCCAACAATTCATCAGAATTTATACTTATATTTTACTGGCCAACAGAGTAATTGAGTGCTGATGTAAGTACTTTGCAATCACAGCTTATACAGATTGTCAAGAATCTTCATGCCCAGGGCTCAACATTCCCACTGCACCCCCCCCCCCC
>OMMV01129910.1:2054-15082 GCA_900302635.1 Chatrabus melanurus
CTCTCTCTCTCTGTCTTTGCGTATGGACTCTATAGAGATATGAGCATTTTGATATTTGGCTCAAGTCTTCAGGAATGTGCCTAATCCTGAAATTAATGAAATGAGATACCATTGCCTCCGCTGTCAACCAAACTGGCTTGATCTGGCATGAGCCAGATCAAATGATTCATCTGGATCTGATGGGCAGAAAAACATCTTTTTTTAATCAGACTGTAAAAAATTTTAACAGTGAAAAATTGTTTTACCATCTCCGTGTGTCTCTAGGCTAATCCAGTCATGCTCCTTCCTGCTCCCAGTGGCGCCCAGGGGCCTTGTCCTTCCTACAACACCCCAGCAGCGGTGAGATCATACGAGTCACTTGTATGCATCATTTCACAAATTAGCTCTTCACATAAACATACAATTTACAGCAAAAGGAATGAAAAAAAAAATCATACAAAAAGCATTTAAGGGTTGTAGAGATGATGAGGATTCAACATGTGAAATATATGACAGATGTTAGCTGGCAGTTTATCATTCACACAGTGGTTAAGCGTACACTGTCCACTCGGTGTCGCCACAATGGCGTTTCAAACCGTCTTTTTCTGAAGCAATTACTGTTTCAAATCAATGAATCATTTTCTGAAACAGCTTTCATTTACAGTTTTGAGTAAGGTGATCTGATTTCTGAAATAAAAACTGCAGACATTTTCACTTTGGCAGTCACTATATCATTATAACAAATAGCATGTTAAACTAGAAGTTAAACTAGAACGGCACTCGTAGCGTGCATACCTCCGCCAACACTTGAAGTGCTTTACTGGGTACCCATTCTCTTGCGCAATTTTTTTTTTTTTTTTTTTTAATAGTTGGAAAAATCCTGGATCCACCCCTCGATTTGGATCCACTTCAAAATTCATCTTTATATATCTCTGTAAATATTAGCGAATTTTTTCAATGTTCTTTACCATTGGAAGATAGGGCATTTTTCACCATTTTGGTGAACAGATAATTGTGAACAGTGGATTGATCCACCAAATCTGGATTGTTATCTGAAAAAAAAAATCCTGGATCCACCCCTATATCCGGATTTGCATATGCCCAAATTTTTTTTTTTTTTTTTTTAATCAAAAAGATCATACCGCACCCTTCCACCAAGTGTCTTATAAAATTGGATGCAATTTTATGATTATTATTTTTTCAGAATCTTTACAGAAAAAAAATAATAGAGAAAATTTCACATATCAGAGATCCAAAAATCTGTTTAATATCCACATCCAGAATGGTAAAGTCCATCCATCCATTCTCAATACCCGCTTAATCCAATTAAGGATCACAGGGTGCTGGAGCCTATCCCAGCAGTCATTGGGCGAGAGGCGGGGTACACCCTGGACAGGTCGCCAGTCGAATGGTAAAGTCAATCATCCAAAATAGTTTCTCTTTCTGGTTCGCAGGTTCATGAAAAATTAGTCTCGTTCGTAGTTTGTGATCGCTTAAGAGCGCACTTGCGATCGCATGCGTTAAACGTATGTTTTATGAGGAAATTATCGGGAAAATTACATAACCCTAGGAATGATGCAACAAAAAGATCCCGGATATGGATCCAATTTTAAAAAACTTTGGATTGCAGATTTAAATTGGATCCAATTCATAAATAAATTGAAATAATCAGCTGTGTATAAATGTGTAGAATGGTAGATTCTGAAAAGATAATGATCACGAAAATTGGTTCAGTAGTTTTTGCGTAATTCTGCTAACTAACAAACGGCACTAAAAACATTACCCTACAGATCAGCGACCTTTCACCTGGTAATATGATTCCTAAGTCCTGTAACACCACCCCCCGATTCTAACCCTGGGTTATCTGCTCGCTTGAAAAGATGTTTGTGGTGACGTTTGGATTCACTTGAAACTTTGTAGTTTCTGGTCGAGTTTACACGGCGAGAAGAAGAGTGATATGAAGGTGCTCCCAAGCCCCCTCTGCTGGTCAAAACAAGCACAACGTGAGACGTCTGCCCATCTGCTCTGCTGCCTGATCTTTCTTTCTGCTGTGGTCTTAACTCACACTTAAAGATGGGAACATTTCAGGGGGACAGCTCCAGGGCCAGGCCACATAAAATAGGGGCTGTCCCTGGAAAAAGTCACCCTTGTTTTAAGTGTTTTACAACTGAATCATTGTCTTAAGCAGCTGTTATATTTGATATTTTGAACATTTAGGAACAGTAAACTTTCTGAAGCCATCATTTGACAATACTCACGACACATTTTCATGTCCTGCTTCATGGCCAAAACAAACATTTGTTCTCCGTCTCTGGATAAACTTTTATCTCACTGTGTTAGCTTTTTGGTTTTGCTTCCTTCTTTCAATCCGTTTCATTTAATTTTCATGATCCGTTTTCACTCGTGGTGTGTTTCCTTCAGTCTTGTCGTATTTTTGAGTTGGTTTGCTTGCTAAGTATTGTGTTATTTGTTTTTCCAGCAATACTACCCTGGTCCCAACCCCAACATGGTAGATATTAATACTTATGAATCGTGTTTCTATTTATAGTAATTTTGCAATTGATGATTACCTCTGTAACGCTGAAATAACTGATTTTCCTCGTATAATTGTCTCTCTGTGTTAGGGTCCTTCAGTTCACGTACCGCCTGAAAACAGTGGCCCGGGACAGTGGAACGCACCCGCCCCAGTCAGTATCACACTTAAAGCTTGTTTCACAAAAGCAATTTGTCAACATTTGTTATGCAAAAATGTGACTCTTCTTATGTGCACATTTATCCTGGGGATTGCACCTAAAATATGTTCAGTTTGAGTCACAGGTTAACGAGGTTGGATTATCCACTTTTTAATCAAGCCAACCATCGCTTACCAGATGTTAAGTTTTTAGTTGGACCCCCCCCACACACAGACACAGGCATGATTTTAGAAATTTAATATGAAGAAATCTGATTTTTTAAAATTTTTATTCTTTTGTTGTCATAAATAAATTAAAATAGGTAAGAGCTTCAATATTCTCTAGATTTGCCGTTCTGCTGTATCCAGTCTCATTATTTACAGATCTAGTTCCTGATTGTCTCCTCTACAGGGTTTCAACCCAGCCTACCCTCCTCAGAACGTTGCTTATCCTCCTGCTGGTCCACAGTGGAACGGTCCACCACCTGGCCAGTACCCCCCTGCACCTGCAGCTCCGATGGTATAATTTAACTCTTTAGATGCACCTTATTTCATCTGTACACACTCTATGGGTGACTTCTAAACTGATCAATCTATCATAAAGGATGTGTCAATTCCAGGTATTGTCTTCTGGAAATAAAGGAGACTTCATGAAGGAGACTTGACTGAGGATATGCTGCACCTTCCAACTCTAATACTTTTTTTTTTTTTTTGACTGACCCTTTACTGAAAAACTGTTTTTGACACTGTGGGAATTTGTTACCAGACGTCTTAGATGTTTTCTGATTTTCCAGCTTTTTAAAATGTCAATATTTTGTCAAGAACGTCCCTTATAGGGTTGCCAACCGTCCCTTGAAATAAGGAATAGTCCCGTATTTAGAACCAAAAGTACGCGTCCCATATTCAGCTAGTTTAAAAATCGTTTCACACACACACAACAAAAGGCAAAAAATAAATTCACCACGCCAGGAGGGGTGAAGGCAATCGGGTCAGCCGGCCCTGCCAACGAGGTGTCCCTTATGACATCACAAATTTCATATAAGACATTCCAATGACAGACTGTTGGGCTTTGGCAGAGGCATGTGATCACTAAGTGGCAATAGTTTGTTTCAGAATCAAATATCAGTGTCTGTGCAGAAACTATCGATATGATCTATATTTGCACAATTACACTTTTTTGTAAGATGCATAGAACAGTAAATAGCTTCAGATTATGCCGTTTATGAATAATAATCTGGATGGTTAAGTAATTCATTTGCACATGGTGCGTGCATTTAGAACATTTTCAGACTCTTTCACGTCTACATTGATTTATATGTTGCAGCCGTATGCTTAAATTCTTTAAACTTTTCCTTTGCTATGACAGTAAAGACTTGATTTTAGTTACTGCATCGCATTCCGTTGAAAATCCTTTTAGATGCTTCTACACTAAATCAAGGGGAACTCCAGAATTTTACAACCTAGGCTCTATTTTTAAACATTTTGGGGGTCATCTTTTCACTTGGGACAAAAACTAAATTAATTGGCGCAATATTGACTTAGAAGGTAAACACCGTCACAGGCTAACCGGTTAGGAATGTTACTGGACAGGGCAGGCTAAAAAAATTAAAATACTCTCAGTAACTCACTAAACGGCTAAACAGGCTAAAATGTCAGAAGTGTCCAGTAGCAAGGAGAGGATGTTTACCTCAGTAAATGTAAAGAAACCTTTTAAAACAACCAATTACACAGTTAGCTGCTAACCTTAGCCTAGCCGTCCTCCCTCAGCGCCGCTTTCCACTGAGGCATTAAAAATCAGATGCAGATGAGGAGCTCGTTCTATGAGACACAGGTCCTCATCGGTAGTCCACTTGTAATGCCTCAGTGGATGGCAGCACCAGGGGAGGGAGAGCTATGCTAAGTTTAGCGGCTAACTGAATAATTGGTCATTTTAAAAAGCTTTTTTTTTTTTTTTTTACATGTAGTTAGGCAAACATGCGCACGTTGGACACTTCTAATGACATTGTCGCATGTTCAGTGGTGACAATAAGCGGTTTATTGAGCGTTCTTAGCTTGCCCCGCGGCATTCCATTAATTAGCCGGTTAGCTCGTGAGAGTGTTTGCGTTCTAAATCAATAATGTGCCGTTTAATTTTGTTTTTGTCCCGAGTCAAAAGATGATCTCAAAACATCTAAAAATAGGGCCGAGGTTGAAAAGTGTTGAACTTCCTCTTTAAATTGACTGGACGTGGTTCGTTACACGCCTGTGTGTAGACAGGAATCGGCTGCAGGTCTTATCGACAGGATTGTTTTTTTACTGACGTGTTGCAGTAATTTTAGCTCCATGATCTGTGTGTTTCCAGGGCTACGCTCCGGGCGCGCTGATGTATAGCTCTCCGCCACCAGCAGCAGCAGCCAGTGAACCTGTGAAGGAGGATCTCAATAAGGCCAGTACAGCTTCCTCACCCACCCACCTGCTAATTGCCCCAACACAGGTACTCACGCTCGCACATGCTGTCACTTTTGACCCGATGCTTCTTTTGCACCACTCATTTCTCACAAAGGAGCATGGGTAATATTGCAAATGCATGTAAGGAAAGACACAAGAACGTGTGTATCGGTCCGCCTTACGCCTCCTTCTCACCTCAGGCTGAAGCTGCGCCTCCTCCTCAGGCTCCTGCACCTCCCTTCTCCACCGAAGGTCTCAGCTCCTCTGATGCGGCGTACCAGTTCCAAATTGATGGAGGAAAAACGCCATCCACCAACTTCCTCTAGTTATTGTGATTCCTGCAAGAACTTCCTCCCAGTCCTCTTTCTCATGTCGCAGCGCCCCTCTGTGGCCAGTATGTGTTCATACATATACTTTGCCTCCTTGCCTTACTCAGTGTTTGATTGCTTAAAGGGGTCACATTGTCCAGCTTTTCAACAAGTGGCTTCAAAACAAATCCTCCAGGCTGTAGTCAAAAATGTCATATATTAAAAATAAATAAATCTGGTGTCTGCAAAATGACACTTTTTTTTATGCCTGTCGCTTTAAACGAAAAGGAGTTGCTACAAGCCACGCCCTCTGTTCCTTCAGAGGGAGATTGCCTCTTTCTACCTCCTGCCGTAGAGCTGTGAGTGTGTCCTACAGAGCGCACACCGACTCAGTGGGCGTGACTCACAGAGCCAGCAGGAAACCCAGATATGGAGTTCCGTGACTTACGTTACGGAAGTGTAAAGCGAGCCGTTTCTGGATGAAACTTTTAGCAGTTTAGTGTCTACGTGCTCACAGACAGAAATGTGGCACTTTGAGAATATTTAGCTGGAAAAGGTAGAAAAACAGAACAGTTTTGCACAATATGATCCCTTTAAGTGAAAGTAGTTTGGTTCTTAGTCTTGCTTTTGTTATTTGGCTAAACGAGCGGTTATCAATCTCTACATAATTTACTAGAATAGGCAAGAAACAGTTCTTCATGCACTTAATTTTCAAAGCTGACAGAAAGGAGTGTATTGTTACAGTTTCAGCGCAGTGTCGATGTCAGTACCACGCGGGTTCTGTTCGCTCGTAATTTAGGAAAATGTCACATCGGCTATAAAGTGAAAATTCTGGTTTCTCACAGACATTTGCACTAGCCCAGCCCTGTTCATGTCTTTTGATTCTAGGTCATGTATTTGACGTATTTCCTTGAACATAATGTGTCAAAGGAAGCAATAAAAACAAAGGAAAGGTGATCAAAGGAAAATGCCCTCCAGAGGGCAGAAAAAAACAAGACTGAAAATGACTCATCTGGAATGACTGAGAGAAACGTGAACAAACACGTTTGGGTCGCCTCAACCAGAGCGGGAACGTACGCGCCTTTCTGACAAAACCAAAACTAAATGCCACGATTCTATAAATACAGATTGGGATTTTGTTTACAAATAAAATTATGAATATAACTTTAAAACTGGTTATTTTTGCAGTCCGGTAAGCTTAAGTGTATAAGGGGCTTGTACAGTTTGTAAAATGTGAGAAATTCTGAAATAAAGTGAACAGAATTTTCAGGATAACAAACGAATCACCACATTCTGATTATTCAGTTTGATGAGACATTTTAAAAGAAATTATAGAACGCAGCAAATAAACATTAGGCTACAATTGGTCATTCAAGATTACCAATTATCCAAATGTTTAGCCAATTTTGTGCACAGCGTTACACAAACAAAAATGATTTAATTATCTTTTAAAATTAAATTGTGTGATTGGAGATCCACGTGTGAAAATGTAAGTCTATGCATACGCTTTGTTCCACTGTATAAACTCAATATAACGGTTACGCACAGTGTTAGTACGGTGCGGAAATATTATGCATGATTAATTTAAAAAAAAAAATCTTTTCACAAAGCAACGATTCTGGAAATATAAAATAATTGACAATAAAGAGTGCCAAGCATTAAAGTTTTAAATAAAATTATCTCGTGTGAAAACAGTTTACCTCAAAATCTGAATCTGGTTTTTCTGAATCTAAAAAAAGTCTGTTACTTTCTTTAATAAAATAAACAATATTTTTGGTCTTTCACTGACACACTAAAGCAAATAAATATCCAAAATATATTTATCTTATAAAGCACTGTGGCAAGTGTTTAGAAAGCATTAAACAAATTTATTATTATTAATACAGAAACACTACTTGTATAGAATTCGGCTGATTTTGTACAAACATTCTGAAATGATGGCATAATTTAAAAAAAACACAAAGTAGATTTATATATGATTAAAACACGATAGTAATATAAGTGCATTTCTGTTGAAAGTGATTCCTGTGAGCTCGCTGACTCTTCTTTTATTTGTGCGCCCACAGGCTGCACAAACGCGAGACACACGGGGGGGGGGGGGAATGCACAGACATCAACTAGTACCTTCCCAATATGGCGGCACTTCCACATATCCAGCAGAAGTGATCGTTACTGTCTTAAATCACATTTTTGTCTCAGTGTGGACGAACCTGCTCTCGTGTAACTGAAGGTCAAAAACTTTCCCCGTGACTGATAACGTATTAAAACTTTTACTGACCTTTAAAGGGCAAATTTTTTTCCCTACCAAATTCTGGATTAATTTTATTAGCAACATAGTACGCTTTTTGATCACATTACTTAAACCTTCTTAATCTCTTAGTTTCATAAAAGCTCTTTATCATCAAAAGCCCAAAAATTACCATGACATTCATGCCCATGATGAGCGTATGTAAACTTCTGACCGCAACTGTAACTATGTTTGCATGTATGAATGTCAGAAGATAGCTCAAGAAGGGCGAATCTGAATTTAGTCAAACTTGACAGGTACATTGGGCCTATGGATGTGATTTGATTTTGGTTAGGATCGCTCAGCGATGAAGGTCAGAGGTCAAGGTCAAATTTCAGGCTCCATGCTAATATATGGAGAAATGGCAAATTTTAATGGAAATCAGTTCATATATTTTATTGTTGGTGAACTGGACTGTTTCAAACCCCACTAAGATTTTCTCTGCATGACTGATACTTTGAAATATAGCTGCACTTCTGATGTAGACATTAGTAAATCCAATGTTCCTTGAACCTGCCGCCTCAACAGGGTATTTTTCAGTTGGAAAAAAAAGCTTCTGAAAGTGCAATATTTGCGTTACAGCCAAAAAGATTTATACTAAAAAGAGTAATTTTACTAATCCATTATCTGATTTGAGCTTTTATATATATATATATATATATATACACACACAGATTGTCGTAGGCAGTTGTGTATTGCGTTTTTGTTCTGCCTGGCCTTTAGGTTCAGCACATCTTCACGTTTCCAGGTGCTTTGCATAAAAACAGACTCTTACACTCAGTGGAAGCTGATGAATGAAGCTGAGCTCTGTCAGGTTTCAGATGTTCTAAACGCGGTGCCTTTACCTCCCGCTGCAGGAGGCGATTTTTCCGCCACTCTACTGTGCATTTGTCTCATTGGAGAGATTTACACACAAACGGCAAAGCAAGATTAGCTTTTTTTTTTGTTTGTTTTTTTAAACCTGTGTCTTAGATCTGCTCTTCCATTGATGTACAACCAGAAACTAAGATGAACAGTAATTCATGTAAAGTTGAAAGTGTACTATTGTCGTTTAAATGTAACCACTGACATTCACGTTGCAGTTGATGTTATGGATATTTTGGTTTGTCTCTTTGTACACGAATGCGGCTTTCTACCTCTCAGTTAGTACTTTTTCGTACTGTAGGAGCAACAATTATGAATTGGGGGGGGGGGAGCAAATGGAATATGCAGCCACTTTGCAGAAATTCATTCAATCTCAACTCGAAGCTGGAAATTGATTTTAAATACTCAAGACGTTTGTCAGCAGTCACTTTGAGTGCGACAAAACCTGAACTCAAATCAAATCCCTGTCGGCTTGATGTCCTCGAATTATAATGTGGATTTTTTTTTTTTTTTTCCCCTCAACATTCCAGAATCAAAACAAGGGCTTCCCTTCGTGGATTTTAATCTTTTTGTGACTAACCCACCCACAGCTGACTTTTTACCTCACCAGCTTTGGATAAACCAGGATTAGAAAGAACTAAGATCATTTGTAATCAATTTTTAATGTTAATATCAGCAGATAGTCTGTTGAACCTGGAGCTCCAACTGGGAAAGTTGAGGAAAATCCAGCTTCTCCAACCTCACCGAGGAGACACTGTACCGATGTCACTCAATACAGCAACGTCCACGGCCGTGAATATAGTCAGTGCACAGTAATCAGCTGAGAGCCATATATTCATTTTTACTACATGGTAGCGAGATAAAAAGTACTAAACATAAAACCACGTGTATCCTGTATGTACGCTGTCATATATTGTGATAATACGTGTGGCTTTGTACCTAATAAAGTGGCCTGTGAGTACACCGTGCCAATAATGAGGTCTTCAGTCTGCTTTGATTCTAAGTTTTTAATCTCTGCCAAGGAGGTTATGATTGTAGAAACTGTGCATAGATTAACTTTTGCCTGTTGGCCCACCAGCCACAGCCTTTATGGTGGAGTGAAACAGAGGTGTTTCGTACAAGAAAACAGATCAAATCTAGGCTCGAGTCTCCCATGTGCCTTCTGGCAAACTGTTGCTGAAATTTCATGTCTTCTTTTTCAGAAAATCCTTCTCTGTACCACTTCACAATGAAGCTGTATATCTGGTGATGCAACAGACTAAAGTTAATCTATGCACAGTTTCTACAATCACAGCCACAGAAGCCTATAACGCCTTCAGATTTGTCTGGGTGTCTTGGTGGCTTCCCTCACTTGTAGAATTCTTGCACTTTCAGTCAGATTTCCCACACAGTACCAATTGCTGTTTATATTTCTTAAAGATTGAGGTAAATGAAGTCCAAGACATTCAGTGAGTTGGGAATGTTCATGTATCCGTCCCCGGACTTGTCTAAAGAAAACTTAGCAAATGTGATGATTTGTATGAAAATAATTCTGAGATTTCTTTTGTCCAATTACTTATGAGCTATGAAAACGGAGGAACTATGGATACAGATGGCTGTAATTCTTAAATGGTTAATGTGATAGTTTTTGTTAAACCCCTTGTATTAAAGCTAAGTCTGTTAGCACATATTTGTTTCATTTCAACTCCATTGTGTTGCACAGAGGCAACATTACAAAAATTGTCACTGTCCAACTACTTATGGACCTGACTGTAGGTAGTGCAATTATGAGTCATTTGTAACAGTCGATGTCTTTTTAATCACAAGAAGCTTTTTTTCTAAAATAAGTCATGATGAAGTGACCTATTTTTTTGAGTTTTGTGTCAGTGTGAATTATATGGTGTACGTATTCTTTTTTTACTTTATTTTAATTTAACTTTGTATAATTGAAATAACTGAGTTGCTATATATGCTAAATGCTATAACATAATGTGAAAGTACAACATGAAAGCTTATAAATAGATTTCAAATGATGAGAAAACGAACATTTTGGGGGGGGACAGAAAATGAGGTACTAAAGACTGTGGCTCAGCTTTCCAGCACATTCAAACAGCTGATACAATCAGACACTTGGGGACACAATACATTGATTTTATTATTATTATTATAGCAAAACATTTATAATTACAAATTCATCTTTTTAAAAAAAGAAAGGAAATATCAATCTTTGGCTCTGTGCCGTATTCTGAAATGTTAAAAAAATATTCGACGCCAAATACGTTTTTATACACAAATTTAACGTGCATGTTGTAGTATACAAACAAAAACCCACAAAGAGCTACAGGCGTGTGATTAGAACAAACTGTCAAACTGACAGACGAGCGTCACAGAAGGCACAAAGCAACATTTTCAGCTTTCAGACTTTCCCCCAACATGATCGCAGAGTGAGGAATTTTAACACAAAACTTGATATACCTTTTAGAGAAAAAAAAAAAAAGGAAGAAAAAGAACAACCCATGTGTCTACTGCGTCGCTCCTTGTTTTCTCCCCTGAACACAAATCAAACCAGCCACGAATTCATGAAGAAACAACATACGGTCAGAAAAGTAATTCAAAGCATTTAAGATTCAATATTCAAAAAAGAAAAAGAAAAAAAAATACCCACCGCGGTGTCCTGAGATAACCTTTTTATTTTGAAAAACAGTGGCTTTGAATCCACTCATTCGCTTCAGCTGTAACACCTAATGACTCAAAGCGGCCACCAGGGGGCACTGTCTGGCTCCCCACCTCAACTGGACATTATTGCAGGAGATTATACAGAAAATTAATCATTTTTCCTCCCAAGTCATCTTTACTTGCGCCGCGGTGCCATTCCTTATTGAACGTAGCTTCTTGCTACCAGATCCTACTTAGTTTGGCTCGGCTCTGTTCATCCCGGCTCTTAATTGCTTTTACCGGTAACGATGATTGAAACCGCTTAGAGACCACGGGAAAAAACAGGTTTTTTCTCCACAAGCATGACAGTTGCACAGATGCTGATATCCACGTCCCATTTACTTTGTACTTTGTGCTGCTGGGGAGTTGAGTGTGGGCGTTGGTACAGAGGCAAGTAAAGAGGACCTGGGAGGAAGAGACACTGCAAACTAAATTTTCACTGGGAGATAAAGGATGAAGTAAGAACATTTGTGTGCACGCTGTAAAAAAAAGAAAGAAGCTATTTTAACAGCAGTGAAGCTAAAAGCTCTTTGGTTTCCTGAGCGTCCACGTTGAACATGAAGACCGTTAACAAAACATGTGGACATATTAAGGCTTCCGGTTAATAACAAAAAAAGAGTGGTTCGGGCACAATTCCACCAACTGACAAAGTGCCCGGAGCAGAGAAGCAGCCTTTGGCAGAGATCACGTGTCGTCTCGAGAACAAAACCTCGATTAAAACTTCTAAAAAACCAAACGCATTCTGGCTCCAGACCTTCATCGTGGAAATGTGTTTGGCTTCAAAGGTTCTTCTCAAGAGGACAAGTGTTGCTGGAGTCTTCTGTACCAAAGCCAGCTTCCACAGAGATATCAAGGAATTTAACCATTTTCAGAGAGGCCAAATCACAATCAATGAATTATTCTTGTAGAAAGACGCCAAAATTGTGAAGACAAAGGATAGAACAATCCGTCCTCCTCAGTCCTCAATCCCCCTCCTCCTCTCCATCTCTCGCAATCTTCTCTTTAGGATCATCACCTGCTCCTCCAGGTGATCGGTTTTATCAGCCACGGCTCCGCCCCCCCTGGACCCGACACCCAATAGGACGCAGAAGGACACCAGGACGGCCAAACGGATGGCCATGGTCACTGTGCCGGCGTCGTGATCCTGCAGGATTAGTCCGAAACAGAACAAAGCCGCACCCACCTTCACCAGCCACAGCACCTCCCGCAGAGCGGAGGCAACCAACCGAAAGACGAGGGATATCAGCCAGTAGCCAATGAGAGCCACAAGAACCCACTGGGCAACGAAGATCACCCCGTCTGCTGTGACTCTGTCACCAGGGAGGCTGACTGTGGAAACCAGGGACACACGGACAGAAAGAAAGGACAAAAAGTAGGTTAGCAGCATCCATCCATCTGTTAATTCTCTTCTTTTTATCCGACTAGGTAACAGCACCCATGGGCATGAAGACAGTAAGGGCGACAGCAATCTGACATTTGACCCCAATGACCTTGACCTTCACCCAAATGACCTGCCAGGGCAATTCTGGAATCCAAATCGGGTTGAGAATCAAATTCCTTGAGCTTGACCTTTGCCAAAATGAATTCTTTCAGGGTAATTTCAGGGTCAACCTTCACTGACCCGCCAAGTTTTGGTAGAAATCAGCAAAAGGACCTGAGAGGAGTCAGCCAACAAACACACAGGAAGACATGATGACCTTGGCCCTAATGATTGATCTTTGATAGATCTGACCTCACCCGGGCAATTCCAGAACCCACCTCCATATGGGTGCCAAGTTTGGTGGACACTGGAGTGACA
>OMMV01129949.1:0-12741 GCA_900302635.1 Chatrabus melanurus
TGGGGAAAAAAATCATTCAGTTTGGTGCACAATAAGATGGGGGTTTTGCCTGTAAAGAGAGGGTGCACCAAGAGGATAAAAAAATATCTGGCTCAGTGTATAAACAAGTCAGTTTTCACATCTTTCCAACCACATTTGATATGTATCCCATCTGGCCTGGGATCACCTTGGTCTCCCCAAAGAGGATCTGAAGGATGTGGCTTGGAAGAGCGACGTTGAGCCTGCTGTTACTGCAAGAGATGGATAATGTGGTCCTCATTCTTTTTTTTTTTCTTTTTGTTTTTTGGACTAAATGAGCATCGGGGTGCTGGTTTACCAAACCCACCAGAAGATCTTAAGTGCACATATTGTAACTGTGCTGCAGGGGTGAAACGATGCTATTCCAAAATCTATTCCCTTATTTGGTGTGTTGATGTTAGTGGCTACTGTACATTGATTTTCAGGCTTTCAAGCCGTGCAGGTTGCACGGCTTTCTCTTATTGCATTCCTTTTCTCCAGAAATACATTTAAATCTGTTGAGTCCTTCAAATCCAGACTTAAAACACACCTGCTCTCTTTTTAACTTATAAGTAGCCCTTGCAGTAGCAGCAATCGAACATTTCAAACAAATTTGCCCTAGCAAGCAAATTATTTGTTTGCGCAATCCCCGTAAACATTTTGAATCGACTTTGGTGAACTTTGCCAAGTGAATTTGCATCAAGGCCAAAGCACAAGCTTTCTGAATACATGCTGATTTGTGAGGCGACAAAGTAATAACTGTAAAAAATGGCTGCTTTCATATTAGCTTGCCATGTGACATCACTGAATTTTATAATGCCATGACTGCAATATATAAACTTTTCCACAAAGAGACTAATATTGTTGGCAGTCGGTTGAAAAACCACAATGCATAACAGAAAAACATTCCCTTCAAATGAGTAACTTATTCGGGTAGTGTCCATGCTAACTAGGCAAGACCAATTAACGTGACTATTTAGCATGTGCCTGGCTTGATAAAGGTTTTGTTGAATTTGTTGTGAATGCAAATAATATAGTCTAAGTATATGAATTCATCAACTAAAGTTAGGCTGCCAACTGATTATTGATTTTACTCAATAAAAATGTAATGTTACACATTTATGCATGATGATGAATTCCACACTGACAACACAATAGCAGCTCACAGCCCCCAAGAAATCACGAAAACACCAAGCTTCCAGCCTTGCCCATTCTGCTAGACTGCACAGATAAAATTTGCATCACTAATCCCCAGTGTGACTGCCAACTTGCTTTGGATGCTTTGAGTTATCCCTTTTTTAAATGACAGCTCCTGCATCTGAATTATTTTAGCTGCAGTTGTAACTTAAATATCTGTAATAATGTATTTTAAGGAACAGAGCTGTACTGAACATATATTAATCTCAACATTACCATTCTTTGTGGCAGAAAATAATAATGATAATAAAAGTGGGTTCTCAACTGATGCACTTGCTAAAAGAATGAACGTCGGACAGGTGAAATTATGGTTTCAATTGCATGAAACTTAAGTCCAAGAGTCTGATCTTCCACCCGACGCAAAGCAGCGTAATGCAGGCATCATTCTTAGTTTCTGCGTGAAGTAGTTGTGGTTTTCATGCCCAGTACTCATGTGCATGAAATCAAGAATCCACTTGCACTCATCTGTGCACCCAGTGATGTATTGGTGCAAACATGACGGGTAGTCAGGCGCAGTGATGGTGCATTGGTATTGTGTGGAAGCAGAATGATTGCACCATAGACCAGCAAAAAAGCAACAATGAGCATGAATGAAAAATTTTTCTATTACACAAAATAAAAGTACACTTTTGGGGAAAAATACAGAACTTCACCTTACTGCTTCACTGCTTCACCTCAGGAAGGTTTGGTGGCCGCTCTCTGCAGAGTGTCATGCATCCCTTTCACTGTGAAACTCTGGTTTATTTCATGTTGTGCACAAAACACGCCCATGATTAAGAGGATAAATTCAACCCCTTTGCATTTATTTTGTGCTCAGTTTATGCTTTTAAATAGCAAATATAAGTTAGCAATGCCACAGTAGTGCAGCTAGGGCTGCCAACTGTCCCTTAAAATAAGGAACGTCCCGTATTTAGAACCAAAAGTACGCGTCCCGTATTGAGCTAGTTTAAAAATCGTTTCACACACACAACAAAAGGCAAAAAATAAATTCACCGCGCCAGGAGGGGTGAAGGCAATCGGGTCAGCCGGCCCTGCCAACGAGGTGTCCCTTATTTATTTTTCAGGGAGTTGGCAAATAACTGAAGTAATCATTCAAATGGTGGTACAAGCATCAAATTTGGTTTAAAAAAACTAAAAAAAAAAAGCTCCTTAAGCCCGTATCTCACTGGGCTTGCGACGATTGGCCAGTGAGATGAATGGCCATTCGTCTAATTCTGCTCTTGGTCTCAGTTTAGTCTGAAATTATTCTCTAAACAGTCTGAAGCAGTATACCCATTCGCTAATTAGTTGCTCACCTGGATTTTCAACATGTTGAAAACCCTGATGGCAAACGAACGACTGCTTATTTTCACTGCCTTGTCTCTAACTATTCTCTGACTAGTCTATTTATTTGCCAAGGAGTTTTCAATAGACCGCTGCCAGGTTGCCCCCCTGTGTTTCAGACATGACCTAAAAATTACATTTTTTTTTAAAGCGCACCTCACAGGCCTCTCTCTCTTTTCTGAGAGAGAAAGAATAGAGAGAGAAGCGCAAGTTCGCGCACGCACTTCACAGCCCTTTTATTAACTGTGATGACATTGGAATATTTATATTTAATTCATATTTAGTCATTTGTGCGTCTGCCTGTGGGTTCGGTTGTTGCTGCGAGTGCACATGATAGAGAGAGAGAGAGAGAAAGGAGAGAGGCGCGCCAGACGCAATGGGATGGCTTTGTCAAGAGTGGTAAACCAGTCTGAAATCAGTCGCCCAGTTCGCCAAAAACATGGCCATATTTGTATAGCATTTGCCTAAAAATGCAGTCATAACAGTCGCCAAACAGTCCTCTCTCAATGAGATACAAGCCTTAGCCATTAGTCTTGAAAAAGGCCACGGGCCACACAAATTTTCAAGATGGAAAAAAAGATGAAAAATGGCTGCTCTTCTGGCGTATTGAATTGCACAGATCCAATTTAGATGATCTTGGTGTCCAAAAGTATGTTTTTGTCTACGCAGGCCCTGGGGACCATTGGGCCAATGCTTGTCCCTGTATATCTTGGCATGAAGCAGATGAGGTTCTACAACTTTCCATGAATGGGACGCCAGTCTTCACAGGTTACTTCCCCAGCCAAGGCTGGTACCCATTCGCAGGTTGGACTGCAATGATGCAGATGAAGTGACTTGTCCAACGACACAGGCGGGTAGCATAATAAGGAATCTAACCCAGGACTACATATCGGTATAGGCAGTTTGCTTGGCATGCTGACATAATGCTGCTTGATTTGTAGAGTTCCAAATTTAGATTCTATGTAGTTAAAAAGGTATGATTTGATGCTAGGATCAAATATTGGACAAGTCTGTGCATATTCATCACTGAAAAAAGAATTTCCATACCAAGCATGGCAGCCAGCTTGCAAAATGGCTGCCATTTTGAAGATCTGACTGGTCCGTGGGCATTTTCAAAAGAGTAATGTCGAAGAAGTTTTTTTTAAACAAATTTAGTCCTTGTACCACCATTTGAAAGATTTCCCTGATATATTCTGTTATATGCCACACGACAAATGGACTTGCAATATACGCCGGAGAGAATGTGCTATAGAGTGTAAAGATGGGGCCCAAACTGTTAACTTTTGTACCTAGGGGACGTATCTACAGTATTCCATACTTTATTTCTCTCCTCATTTATTCATATTTTTCCTTTAACTTATTCATGTCTATTTTCAGCTTTTTGTATGTTTCTTATGGATGTGAGCGCAAAAGAGTTCAGAAGCAACACAAGGGAAATATAGGTTGTATTTTAAAGATGGAAAAGGGCCAAGTGTTAAAGGCCGTGACTGAAAGTAATACAAGAGGAAAAAAGTGGAAGGAGTAGCTCAGAGGGAGGTATGGAGACAGCTTCGAGGGATAGCGGAAGGAAGATGCTGCGGAAGAAACCGGGGAAGCAGTGAGTAAGAAAAGATGAAGAGATCAACAGAAGGATGCGGAACATAGGGACACAGATGAAAAGCTCAGACGCATGGAAGAAAGCGAGTGAAACAGAAGAAGAGGTTGAAGGTTGAGAGGTAGACAGACAGATCACAACCGAGCTGAGAGTAGCCGACAGCTGTGAGAGCAGAATTTGATACTGCGGCACTGACACGCCAGCACAGACCAGCGTGCGTGCTCATATGCAGACGCAAGCTCGCACGCGTGCATACGTGTGTGTGCGGGAATGCACGTGCACATGCACAGGCTCACAGGGGCACATGCTCACACTATCCAAAAGAGCCACATTACACATGAAATATTAATGCTGCAAAGCAATCAGCAAAAATGGAGATGGGGAGACGGAGAAGGGGTGAGGGGGAGACAGACAGAGGAGGTGATACAGTCAGAAAGAGACGAGGATGAAAGCAATATGTCTTAATTAATTTTATATTTAGTCCTAGAATGACATGTAGTCTATTAGTAAATTGTTACCAGCGGCAGTTCTAAGAAGTGAAGGGGGTCAGTGACCCCAGAACAACAAGCTTTGCCCTCCCAGTGGAGCCCTGAAATTTGAAGCCTTTAATCATCACATACTATTTTTGATAATGCACTGATCCAATTTTTTTTTTTTTGCCTACCGATAACGATACGTAAGCTCAGGGTATTGGCAAATACCACAGCTTTTTTAAAAAATTCTATTTAAAACTCAGCATATCTCTGCTATGGTGCATGACCTGCTATGTAGAAGCAGCCCTGCAGCAGAATTTTGGACCGTTGTATCGTCTTTATTTTCATGTCAAATTATTTCAAACATACAAAACCATTTTCCTTCTGCAGATAAAGTTATCAGAATGTAAAAGTGTAGCACTTGAACACATATTCAAGTGAAATTCTTTGCTATTTTGCACAGTGGAACAGTTTTGCTGAAACTGCTACCTGTTTTGACCTTCTTGCACCATAGACCACCAAAAACCTGGTCTAAAGTTTTAAAGTTGAGGGCAGTTTTTCAGCTACTTAAACAGTGCAATATTCAGATATGCCTTAAGTGGGATGGGCCGTTTGTCTGCATGGGTGGTTGCCATCCAGGACCCAAGGCGGTTCTGAGGTGTCGTGGATGCGGCGAAGCGCGACACCAGCGCATCCTCTCAGACTTGACTTGTCTTGACTTACGTAGGTGGACACACGATGCACGTGCTGGTCGGAGGATGAGGAGGAGCAGCTGAAGGAGGCACCGTAATGCTTCACCTCAGGGAGCCTTGGTGGTTGACTGCTGTTCTTGCTCATGCGTTTTGGCACTTTGCACGCAGAAACCTTTCCTTGACAGAAAACCTCCCACATCTGAGTACACCATCTAAACAGCAATGCTCTAGTTGCTGGCCCACCACTATGGCTGGTTTATTTCGTGTTATGCCCAAAACATGTCCATGAGTAATCACGTAACTAAGTACAACCCCTTTAGGCCCTGCGCCTAGTTTGTGCTCAGATTGCACGCCATGTAAATAGCAAAATGGTGTTGAGCACACCCTAAATGCAGTTTCGACCTTGCACCACAGATCGTCAAGATAGGGAACTTAATTTTTGTTCATACTCTGGGAGTCGTCTTATTAACAGGCACTCATGTTCAAATCATGAGCTCCGCATAAATAGTGTGACTCAGAGCTAACCATCTGGGAGAGGAGTCATTGTGGCCAACACAAACAGTCCTGCTCAGGATTGTTGGCACCTATGAATTTTAAGTATATATTTCAAAACATGTTGAGAAACAAACAGAAATGAACAAATTTTGTATCATCAGAACAGGGTTCCATTTAACGTCATCCCTTCATAGAAAAAGCACAACACACATAAAAAGGTCTTGGATCTTCCATACCCTTAGCCTCCTGGGGACGCAGAATCTCTCCTGACATAATGTGTGGATGGATTCTGTTTCGGGCAGACACTGCAAGAGCAGCACAGAGCTTTTACAATTAGCTCCATCACAGGAGTTTGGCTGCATTTTTTTTTTCTGCCTGCAGAGAAAATGTGTCAGAGTGAGACAGAGAGCATGACGGTCATGCCCCGCAGAAAAAAGAACCGTCTGACCGTCTTCTACTTAAAGAAAACTGTGAATCAGACAAACAAAATGTTATTTTGTGATTGTTTTACAGCGGCTAAGCTGTAAAACACAAACAAACTTGGACACACTGCAGCACAAGCTTCTTCTTCTGTCTTTCTCTGGGTGCACTAGTGCATGTGCTGTGCTGCCTAATGTGCAGCCTGCAGGCCACATGTGGCCCGCCTTATCTTTATTGGAATTAATAAATTACTGTTAACCAAATTTAATAGAAGTGATTTTATTATGTTGAAACTTCATTTTAGATATAGTAAAATAATGTGCATACAAAGACAACAAAAATGACACTCAAAATGCACCAGAAGCCACCAAATAGCACCTGTTTTTTCCAAAAAGGGCGCTATATGTCATTGCTATTGCCGCCTACTCATTTCAAATTGACACCTATTATTTCATTTGTGGAACACCCTGTGGTGATGCTACTGATGATGATGAACACTGATGATGATTTGATGATGTGGTAACTGATGATTCGGCTGCTGCTGCTATGATGTTGGTCTTAGGGCGTATACAACACCAACACACCACATTGTTAATCTTGAGGTTATGTTAACAAGTGTACATAAAATACCAAGAAATTGCAGCAGCTTATTAGAAGTGAAAATTAATACTAATAATGATAATCATAAGCAGTGCATATCATGCAGGAAAGGTAAATGGGTTGTATTCAATTGTACATTGCATTTGAACATCAAAATTGATTGAACGGGGACTCCATCAAATGACAGGGGGACTCCAAATTTTTTTTACCCCATGGAGTCCCAGGGACTCCAAATTTCCAAACCTTAAATCAAACCCTGATCAGAATATTTACTAGAATCTCCAAAGTTATTGAAGAACAACAAAAAAATGCTTTCATATAGCGAACTTAAAAAAATACAGACAGAAAAAGCACGCTGGCACAATTATTGGCACTTTTTGATGGATTTACTTTAAATCATCATTTTCACACAAGTTATTTTTTTAAGGGGATGGATACATTAATATTTCCAAGTCAAGGAATATGTTTGGGAGCTCTTGTACAACAATTGTTAAGAAAAACAGGGTTCCAAACCCTGCCCCTGGAGGGCGTTTCCCCTGCATGTTTTCTAACTCTCCCTGCTCCGCCCACAGCTAATTACCTCAGTCAGGTGGGTTCAGCCAATCATGAGCTGTGAAACATCAGAGTTAAAAAGTCAGGTGTGAGCGGAGCAGGTAGGCATGAAAGCATAGAGTTGGTGCTCTCCAGGAGCACGTTAGGCACCCCTGGTCTAGAGTAGGCAGTTCTCAAAAATTAAGTAACTATGCAAAAAGGAGACAAGTGAGGGAAGCCACCAAAACGCCCATGGTAACTCTGAAAGAGTTATAGGCTTATTGGCTGTTTAATTTTGACATTTTACTTTGCATTGTTATTATGTCTTATCTTTTAGAGGTGAGGTTCTACAATAAGCCCATAGAGGGTTTCTATCTCACCTGCACATGATTAATTTTTTTAATTCATTATTTTTTCTGACTTTTGTTTTATAAATGTGCAAATAAACAAACAATAGACAGACTGTGCACAGTGCAGCTTTAGCCTGTTACATCATCAGTTATACAGCTTCATGTTGGAGTGGAACAGAGAAGGGTTTTCTTAAAGGTAGATGTGAAATTTCAGCTGGATTTTACCAGAAGACACATGAGAGACTCGAGCCGAGATGTGGTCTGTTTTATTGTAACAAAGTCCTTTTTTGTTCTACTCCTCCATGAAACTGTGATGATGTGAAGCTCTCCGGCACAGCCACTTGCCCAGTCCACAGGGTGTGAGAACTGTCTTGGAGAAAAGAGATCAAATTCAGATATTATCTCACCTTTAATTCCTTTGGACACCATACTGCCACTTATAGTTTCTTTTACCCTTATCCAAAGACTATTCATGGGACTTTAATGACACTCAAGTAACTGAATGTGACCGTGACAACTCTCAGGTGGCACAGGAGTGTGAACGACACTTTAAAAAACCAAGAATTGGACAAAACTCTTTGTTGCAATGACAAACATCCTCAACTCTACTATGCCCAGTGGATGATTTTAACCTTTGCATGCCATTCTATTACTTCAATAACCACTTCGACCCATGCAAATGTGATTTTAATCAGTGTATTTAGCGGTTAAATACACTTCACAAAATGCACTTCTCTGTAACAAGAAACAATAAAACTGTATATTGCACAGTGGAGCTTAAATAACATATTTTAAACAAAATTGAAGACCCCAGCAGCTGGAGAAGGCCCAGGGATGCCCAGGTTTCACCTGGCTGCAGCAGATAGGTGGTTACTTCAGAGAGGTGGAGATGGTCCGGTTGTCTGCCTGGGTAGTTGCCATCCAGGACCCAGTGTGGTTCCATAGTGTGGTGGGTGCAGCAACATCCGGCACCGGCACATGCTCCCAGACCTCACCTGTGAACAAAATGTGGCCAACTCCATTATGACCACTGCCAACTGACAGTGAGGGGCAGACAGAAGTTTTGTTCCTTCACAAAATGAGTGGTTACTTCGGGAGGCCTGGAATTCAGTGTGTGTGAAGGTTCTAGAGCTTTATGATGTCATAAAGCAGGTGTTTCTGTGGTTGTTGAAGAGACGAAAGGCAGCATTTTTAGAATGATCTGGATAAATGCCAAAGTTTAATTAAGGTCTTCATAACTCACTCATTTAACACAATGTGAGCTTTTACTTATGGGGACCCTGTTGGAAGTGTGTATGAGATGCTAGATTTTGGTGATGTCACAATAGAGGTGTTTCAAGGATGAAATGGAATGATTTTAGGCAGAATCAGATCAAGATAAAAGTTTAATCAAGATCCCAAAGTAACTGCTCGCTTAACACAAAGTGAAGTGTTAATTAGAGGGTAGTGTACTGATGCTAGATCTTTGTAATATCAGAAAACAGGTGTTTGAAGGGTGTTAAAGCAATAAAAAGAATAAAAAATTATAATACGGTTCAACACCAAAGTTTATCATGTTCTCCCTAAATAATTGTTCATTTAAGACACAGTGAGCCGTTACTTAAGGTGACTGGTTGGAAGTATGTAAAGACAATCTACAGCTTTGTGATTTCATAAGGCAGGTGTTTCAAGGATAAAGAGACTGAGGGAAAAGGTTTTTGGTCACTCCTGATCGGCACCAAAGTTTAATCAAGATCTCTCAAAGTAACTGCTCATTTGGCACAAACTGAGCTGTTCCAACCTACGTTGACCCGGTTGGAAGTGTCCGTGTGGAGATTCTACACTGAAAAAAAAAAAAAGTCTGTTGGATTTACATGATTTAAATATGTACATTGGTTGCACATGATCAGAATGCATCCAAATAACATAACCTTATGTATCTACATAGAAGCCCCATTCACAATTGCAGACGGCATCTGTGGCTCCACCTTCTTTGTTGCCACCGACTTCCATGGCCTCCATGATATTATTGGCTCGACATTCTTAGCAGTGTGCTTTTTATCATTTTACCACCACTCACCATTTTAGCTTTGAGGCCGCCGCCTGATACTGACACCTCGTTGATGTCCTTTGATTATTCCTTTATGTGTCAATTTATTGATGAGGCTCATAGGCCTTTTTCATCTTTCTAGTATAAATATTGCCAGTAACTTCCAATTAGTAAATCTCGCTTACACGGGGAAAGATAATGAACCTTTTATTTCCTATACTTGTTATATAGCTTCTACATGCAGATCCATGTGGGATCTGCATGTAGATTTGGCACAAGTTTTACGCCAGATGCCCTTCCTGACGCAACTTTACATTATATGGAGAACGGGCAGGGGTGGGGTTCGAACTGGGAACTTTCCGCATTGAAAGCGGTCGCACTAACCGCCAGGCCTATTGTATCCTTTTGACTCCCTCAAGTCACTCCCAGCAGCGAAAAACTCTCACCCTGTGAATGCGGATTTGACCCCCTGTGCTCAGCCCGACTACCTTTCTCATTACGTTTCTTCCTTGTACCCATTCTATTTCTGTTATTTGACCTAGAACTTGCCCTCCTGCTTCCCCTCCCGTGAAGCAACCATCTTATGTTGTTTGGACACATTCATTCATTCATTCATTCATGTGCAACCAAAGTACATATTTAAGTCATGCTTCTTTTTTTCCAGTGTAGCGCTTTGTGATGTCATAAGACAGTTGTTGAAGAAATCAAAGGACACATTTTTAAGATGCTCTGGATCAGCAACAAAGTTAAATCTCTTCTTTCCTGACTCAGATTTTCCCTTTGTCAAAAGCCATCCATTACTTTTTGAAATATTGTTTCTACAGACAAACAAACACACAGGGGTGATCATGAAGCCTCCATTTTCCTCCTGTGAAAGTGTGCACAGCTATCTTTTAGAAGCTGTAATCCCATTTGTTCGGAGAGCTACAGAATCTAAATGGCCCTCTAGAACAACTGGCCTCGCGATGCCCTCCCCACAGTTGAAATGGGCAAGAACCGCTACTGTCTAATATGCATTCACAATCACTTTTACCAGGAGGCTGATCCTCCTGCAAAGGCAGTTTATTTACTTCCTCAGAAGTATATTTATTCCATCAATTGAAACAAGGTCATCCAGAGTGCTAAAATATCAGAATGCAGATGCATTTTAGCAACACTAACTACATAAATATTCAAAAAAAGCCTGTTTATCTGTACTTAATGCTGTGTTGGAAATGCAACGCTTACAGTAATTCGGCTGCTTAAGCACGGGTGGCTGTGCTTCTGTGAGTCTCAATAAATCATTAATGAATAATTTTCACAGGTGAGAGAGCGTGTGCGAGTAAAAGCTGCAAACAAAATTGGGCGAGAACATGCAGTCTTTTCTTGGAAATATGCTAATGCGCTCCAAAGAAGTTGGCATATGCTGGATACGTGCGCATCATCACACTTTGGCGCACGTATCGGTGTGTTAATTCCTGATGATAAAGCACAAACAGCCAGGTGTGTTTGTTCTCTTAAGCGCCTTTCTGCCCCTTAAAAGCTTCAGGTAATAACACCATCCATCACCGGCTCACGGGGACACGTGCACATGCGAGGTGGCTGCACGTGGGCGTGTGCGCATGCATGCAGATTTGCCAGAAAGGTCACGAACGGGAGGAGTTTGCAGAGACGCAGGGCGATATCGCTGCACCGCAGGAGTTTAATCAGACTGGGGGGAAAAAAAATCTGTCAGCATGTGCGCACACATACGCGGGCGTCGAGCGCCGTGCACATGTACAAACAAATACCCAGAACATGAACATCAGCCGGGTACATGCATTAGCGCACAGCGGTAGCTCCTTCCTAATGTGGAGGGGAAACATTGTGGAACGGCACGTCGAGGCAGGTGCGAGGAGAAATAAACAAATAATGAGATCAGCACTGCCACGTTTACAGCACATTCATTACAGCACTTAATCTGATCCCTTCAACCGCTGACAACTTTCGCTTTTTTCCTCCTTATCAAGCAAGATCATCTCCTTCTAACACGGAAATTCATTTTGCATCTTCCATTGAGGTGTTTACCTGATAAACTGGCAACCAGCCACAGTTTGTTGTTCTGTCACCGATTGCATGTGAGGCAGTTTGTTTTTATTTATGTGGATGGCAAACTTGATCTACAAATATATCTTCAAGTGCAAAGGAGTCAGTCGGAATGATTTCTAAAACGTGACACCAAAGCCTTAACTCCCACCGGTCTTAATGAATATCGTGTTGCTGGTTGACAAGAGTAGAGGAACATTTTCAGCAGTATTTGACAAACTGAAGTCAAATCAAAGCATCTTAAAGCATGCCAAGGCCAAACGTATCAACGGCTGAGATACATTTCCTTCATAATCAGATTATTCTTCTACTGCTATCAATACTGCAGCACTTTGAAATAGTTAAAACGCTGTAAAGGCTTATTGTTTGACTGCCTGTCTTACATTTTACTTCATACTCGGGTATGAATCGCAGTTGCCACATACAATTAAGAATTATAAATATTGCCATAGAAAATAGCTTTATGAAAACATTGGGCCTCATTCACTAACCGTTCTTACGAACAAATTTGTTCTCAAACCCCACGTGCGCACTTTTTTACGAAGATTCTGACATTCACCAATGTTTTCCTATCTGGAATCTGTTCGTAGCTAAGAACAAAATCTACGCACACTCAAGACCATTCGTACGCACATTTGTGATGATAGTTTGTTCAAAATAATTGGTTATGACGGTTTTGTTCATTCTACAGTCGATAAAATGATAGTATTTTAATGTAATGTATTGGTGGCCTTTTAAAAATCATTTTAAAATGTAAAAATTATTTTCATGGTACAATCAGCATCATGTTGATTAGATTGCGATGTCTTTCCATGTCTCCATTTTGTTGGTGGCTTTATATCCACTATTAACGCTACTAAATAATATGTGTTGATTGGTGTTTACCTCCTGGAGCAGAACATCTAGTGGGCGATATGGGCAAAAAATATCATCTCCATTTTTTGGGGGTGATTTTGACGATAACAATTCTTCAAAA
>OMMV01129970.1:3608-14668 GCA_900302635.1 Chatrabus melanurus
TATATTAAAAACAGTAGCAATAATATAATTATATAATTGACTCCTTCTAGTTGGATTGTCTTGGACCGAGCACATTCAGAATAAGGTGCCTTGGCAAACAATATGGCCTGATAATGTCTTTCTCTGACATTTCAAATAAATTACCACGGGTTGAGAACATTCTCTCCTGTCCACCACATGCTCTGTTCTCAGCTGCATATCCTCCTCATGGCAACTATGGTAGCCGTTTCATGCACAAATGGGTTAAGATGTGCTTTTTCCCGGTGGTGCGTACTGGCAAAATTAGCAAAAAAGTGACTCCTGCAAACTTTAATAAATCACGTTGCGCGATTCACTTAAATACGCTTTCTCCCCCAAATTTTGTGGTCTGAAAGAAAAACTCTTATGCACGCGCAACGAGGGCGGCCACAAAAATGAATGTCCACATTTTGCCATTGCCAACTTGTCGCTGTGCCTCTTTAATAAATCCTGAAAGTCATTTTTAACACCAAATGAGGTTTAGCGCCGGCGCAAACAGTAAATCTGGCCCCAACTGTGTGCAAACTCAAACATCTGTGCACATCAAACTGATTCTAACGTCTTTTTGTTGTTTTTTCAGACCATCAGATGTGTGAGATGGTTTACGTCCCAGCATGCACTGGAACCTCAGTGTGGATGTCCGGAGCTGATCTAGAGGATTGGTATTGTAGGAAGATCACGTAGTCAGCTGCAAAAAATAGTTAAAAAGCTGTACTGTCACTTCAGTAGACGCCTATGACTGTGCACTGTAAAAAACAAAAACAAAAAAAAAGGAAAATAGTCAAAGAAAAATTTGACAAAAGACAATACTAGTAATTAGTGACTTCAACACAATTTAGAAATTATTCATCTTTCTACATCACTAAACATCCTCTGGGCTGCTCATCCGAACCAAAACCGAAGCAGGCTTCCTCCTTCAACAACTGTGCTTCATCTTTTCAACTTCTGCCAAAAGGAAAGTTTCAGATTTAGACTTGCATCTTGAGTTGCAATATACAGTGAGCAGGATTGTGGCTGTAATTGGCTTTGTTGAATTCAAAGATTACTTTTAGAAAAGACAAACTGTCACCACTTTCTGTAAAGGAAAAATATCACTTTATAGAGCTGCATATGAAGCAAAGATTTCATTCAGCTTTGGCAGCATTATTGTTCTGGTGGTATGGAAACCTGCGCTGCCTGCTGCAAATTAATAACGTATATATAAAATAAAGTGACAATTATCACCCCGGTGTTATTTCCACCATTTTTTTCTTCTAGGATTTGGACAAGGACTATTTTGTTTATTTTGTTTTTTATCACAATAGCTACATACGTTTATATATCGAAAACTATGACCAGATTTTGATTATCTTTATGAATGTTGATGAAACGTTAATCATCTGGCAGAATACGTGTTCCATATATTTTCATTTTCAACTTTTGACCTCACAATAGTCCATCAATGTGTTGGAACAGTCTTGCGCTGCAGTTATATTAATCGGGTTTGAGGCGAATGCTAATGATTAATCGCCTCACCCGACTATTTATATTCCACGTGGTTCAGCCCCTTTGCACAAAGCGCGCCGAGCTGCATGCATCATGAACACAAGCAGCAACGGGCCCTTAAAACACCCGTGTTGTCTTTGCAAACATGACTTAACACTTGCTCGTCATCGTGGTTGCACCGTCAAAATAGAGCCCTTAGCGGCCCCAGACAAAAGGCCGTGCAGCCCTCTGAGCCTCTTCTGCTGCAGCCGACATTAAACGGCTCCAAAACATTCCCCCACTGATATCCTGAAAGGCAGGCAGTCAAGGTCAAAGTTCAAATGAGACTTTGGGGGAGGTGAGGGGGTACAGGGCTTCCCTTGGGATGTGATATGCCATTATAAACCAGACAGGGGTGCAACATCATGGCCACAAATGGAAAACACGGGGATGAAAAGGATTTAAAAAAAAATAAAAGATTAGAATTTTACCCTTCTGAGAGGTACCGTGGGTCATTAATAAAAAAAAACAACGAATTAACAGATGACTAAGAGGTCTTTATGCAGCAAAAAGACATATGCTGCGATAAACTGTATAATAATCATTTTAATATAATATAATAAGCAGGACACTTTTTTCTCAACTTAACTCTCCATACTAACAGGCAAAACTGGAGGAAGATCCTTTTTTTTCCCCCTCCGCAGACACACCAGAGACAGGGTGTTATTTTTGGTTCAAAGTCCCATTAATTTAACGTCGCCTCAAGACGTAACAGAAAAACAGTCAACAGGTTAATCCAGGCCGAAGTCATACGGTTCACGTTAATGAGACAAAGCCATCCAACCCAATTCATTGTGTCTGACTGATTCGCCAAGGATAGAATAACACAATAAAAGCCCCAAACACTGAAATATGACATTCTGCACAGCATACTTTGGATGGCTCTGCTTCCTGAGTTATTTTGCACATTGAAAAGCTGCAGATTATGATTGGCAAAGGAAGCGAGCTGAGGCTGCACACAGGATTTACTGGGTTTCCCCTCTAGGGCCGAACCCGACTGCACTCCAGTCTGGCCCCCTTTTTTTTTTTCCCCCCCTCAATGTTTAAACGACAGACAGCCAGGATTCACAAGGAATATGCTGCTCGGTTTAAACAAAATATGATTTGTGGACATTAAATTACCAAAACTGCAAACGGCAGAGGCAAAACACTGGTGAGACAGACTGGGAGGCTGCAGAAACATGGACGTCCACAGAGTAAGAGCTGTGATGTCGTCAGGTCGAGAGGCTTCCAAACATATTTTTTGCGTTAACGTTACAATGAAATACAGATTAACAGGGTGCAAAAGACAGGAAAAAAAATTCAAATGCAAAGTCAAGCGAACAGCTGCAGGGTTTTTTGTTTTGTGTTCCCAATCAGAGCAATGTTTCTTAATATTCTGGATTCAGAAGAGAACTGTTGACGCCCGCACATTGAAAAAGTGTGCAGGATCAAAGAAATAATGTTTTGTGGCTGCTGATCTCAGGTGTGGTGTTGCTTTAAAAGCTAAGCGAGCTTTGCTGTGCAGCCAACAGGGACAACGACTTTGCCTGACCCACCTGTCTGTCGAGCCTGCTGCCTAGCACCAGACTAAACACCGCGGCTGATTGGCTGCAGCCTCGTCAGCTGCGGCCAATCGGCACCCAGGGAGGGATGGATGGGGGGGCGAGACTGTTAGAGGAGGGAGAGGAAGAGGTTGTGCAGAGACAACCGAACCTCACACAAGCTTCAAACGTGCACCATCCAGACGACAGAAGTTGGGGGTTTTTTTTGTGAGAGAAATCTCATAGCGTTTTTTTTTAGCGAAGCACGAAAATTTGGCAGTTGAAGTCGCGACACGAGAGAGATGCAAACGCTTTGTTCCTACAGTATAAAATGTTGATGCACAGCCATAACAAAGTGAAAGGGCACGTGTTGGTGAACTGAATTGATTACTTTGCTTCATACAGGGCTGCTATCAGAGTGCTTTTACCACCGCTAAGACGGATCAATACCTAATGAATTCCAAACGGCAGAGTTTCATAAACATGAATGTATCCTACACACCAGTGCAAAGTAACCCCTGCAAATCAATGAATATGACATTACATAAAGCCAGACGAATGCACCTTCTTAATTGCCATGAGCATTTCAAATGAATTCAAACGACAATTAAAATGGATTGGACTGCGCAGCATCTTTGTCCTGGAATCTCAGGCAGCGTTTTATTGTGTTCAGCTCACCTCCTGACCCGGCCCTTGTGTTTTAATTACCGCCGTCTGCTATCGGGCAGCTCGGCCACAACAAGCCAGAAATGAAAAGCTTGCTTTAGCATTTACACAGTGATGGAATTAGCATTGTACAGAGATAAGGTTACCATTGTAATCAAATCAAAAGTAATTAAAAAGTGTATAACTGCTGTCCGGAAGCTGAAGATACTGCAGAATACAGGGACAACCCTCAGCTTCTGTGTTTCACTTACAACGGTTTATAAGATGCAAAATTCCAAATGTGGTCACATTATAGCATTGGTATGTGAAATTCATTGTTCAAAAGCTTTTGGCTACCAAGAATTTTGACAAACATACAGTGTTGGATTTTTGAAAATCTAACTGGAAATTAGAATTCATTCGTTTTCTAGCAACTATCAAACATTTGAATTTTTTTCTTTTGTGTACTAAAGAAACTCATAAATGATCATTTTCAAATGAAAGAAAACCAAACAAACACCGCCTTGATTCCTTTGTAGATGTACTATTTGGCACGTGACAACACAAAAACAGCTGCTGACTTTCACTCAATAATAAAAACCTGATTAATTACAACCCAATTCTCTTATATTTGCAGAAAAATTATGTAGTTTAAGAAAAAAAAAAGAAAAGTAGGTCACATTTTACTTTATTCAGATGAGCTATTTCACATTTTTTCATTATTTTAAAAACATTTTTTGGGACATTAAATGTGCGTAAAGCTTCTGCGCAGTATTATAATGTTTCCATTTGTATTTGGTCGAAGGTTATTTGAGGAGTCGGTACACATTCAGTACCAACATCAGTAATGGTTCAAAACTACAAGGGACGTTGTTGATATAATGAAAAAAAAAAATAACAAAAGGAGAGCTTCTTGAAAGTAATTAGGTGCCAAAAAAAAGTTACAAAAAGGTTAACAAAAAAGACTGTTCTCTTTGGTAGGGGGGTTGAACAACTCTCAACAAAATAAAGTAGAAACCGAGGCACTTGTCTTACAGAAAAAAAATTAAAATGCCTTTATTCCATTGGCAAGTTAAGATTAAAAGGTTGCAGGTTTTAATTTTTTCTGTAAGACAAGTGCCTTGGTTTCTACTTGATGTACTTTGTTGATACTTTGATTTGTATTTTGGTTTTCAGTCATCCAGGTATTTCACATGTTTACTCTATAGCACATGGACTCTTTGTTGGTCTTAAAGACTTTTGGCCACTCAAGAAGTTAAGCTAAAAAAGTCACTTGGCTGAGTGGCAAAACAAGTATATAGTTCAGTTGCTATAAACCTCTAGATATGGAAGTTACTTTTATTCTTTCTGCCAAAGAAGTTGACGGTGATGGGTGTGGAAATTAAATACATAAAAAAAAATAATAATCAGAACTTTCTATGTTCTTATCTGCAGGATATCTCCAAAGGAATGGATTGTAATCGACGACATTAAGGATGACTTCTCATTTAGGAGGAGAGACGGCAGTTATCATAATGATACCTTTTCTCCGTGTGTCCTCACCAAATGCCTTTCCAAAGATAACCCCTCTGTACAACCTCTCATTATCAAAGCAATCAAGGGACAATGTGGAAAAAGAACAGTGGAAATGATGTGAATTAGTATAGGACTATGGGAAAATGACTGCTGATTTAAGACTTTAATTAGGCTCTTGCAAAACAATCAGGCACAATTAGGAGGTACCAGTCAGTAAGTTAAAACTCAAGAGCAACAGGAGCTGAATTAATATTTGATGATTTTTAAATGGCTATTTGAGCACAGATGCATTTTGGTCACAGTTGGATAGGAGACGGTGCAAAAGTCTCCGCAGCTGTTGTTGAAGTTAATAAAGGTGGTGATATGAATCTCCATCAGCAGGTGAATCAGCTTCGTCTTTCAAAGAAAATGACTATCAACTCGTAATTAACTGGAAGCGGGGCTGGATTCATGCAACAAATTCTTAATGTGCATGATGCACCATACAGGTTCCAGCGAGGTCGAACAACTTGAAACACAGAAGTGTTTAAAGCCATGCCCGATCCTGGTGAGGCTGAGGTAAAAATCAGACGAGACACAACAACAGTCATTCATTTTGCTGCCAGAAATTACTACAAAATGAGCTCCAAGTGCAAAAAAAAAAAAAAATGCATTGTTGTTGTCGACATATTTAATTTTCATTTGGAGAAATCGCAAATATTCTCCTCCCCAGACAGATGAACTGTGTCATCTTGGAGTCAACGGGAAAAATCAGACGTATTACTGCTTTCTGTCTGGTTTACTAAACTGTACAGATGGACCATAGGAATAAAGGGTTTGATGGAATTCTGCTGAATAATGAAATATGCAGGTCAGTTCTGGGAGTATGCGCTGGTACCGCGTGTCGCTGCATCCGCCAGACGATGGAACCACCTTTGGTACGGTTTGGCAGCCACCCAGGCAGACAACCGGTCCATTCCCACCTCTCAAAAGTAACCACCTATCTGCTGCAGCCAGGTGAAGCGTGAGCGTCCCCTCGGCCTTCTTCAGCCGCTCAACACTGAGGCACCTGCGTGCTGGATCATGCGCAGAGAAACGCACCACATGGCCAATATGTCGTAACTAATGTTCCCCCAGAATGCAAAAATGAAATGAAATGTGCCATCGTGATGAAAATTGTCTTCTCTATTAAAAATACACCTTATTTCATTTTTACATGCAGAAAATATTCATGAAAAGAAAAAAAAAAAACAGACCGACACCTGCATGGTTCCAGAAAAGGCTTGAACTGAGGCTTATCGAAAATAAATATGGAACCTTAAAAACTAGCAGAATTAGTCGAGTCAGGTCTGGGAGAATGCGCTGATGCCACGTGTCGCCACACTATGGAATGAAAATAGCTAATGTTTCCTCACAATGCAAGTAGTACGCCTCGTCTCAGCCATTTGTTTGACACAAAGTCATTTCAAGTGGTGCTCAAGGACGTCTGGAGAGACCTAGCAAAACAGACTTCCAGTTAGATCACTGGTTCGTGTCCAGGTCTTACAGCCACACATTAAGATTGAAAAAACATCAACCATTACGGGTTTTTTTTTTTTTTATCAAAATGTTAATGTGCCTCATATTTTTGCACAGTACTGTATGAAAGAACTTCACCTCACAAAAGAAGCGTGTATATTCTGAGCAAAACTTCCAATGCAACACTTTAATGTTGCACGTTGTTGTTTCCAATCCATCAATCTTTATCTTTTAAAAAAATAAATGTTACTGGTGCACAGTTTTTATTTGAATTGTACTTTGTCTGTGCGTGCGTGTGTGAGCCCGTCCCATGTTTTCTTTCAACATTATAACTTATGAACACCTTAGCCAATTTACTCCAAAACTGACATTCATAACCATAGACTCTGTTTCCTCACCCTATGAAATTTTGGGTCACTTATCAGTCAGGATTTTTACAACACAGCCACTTCAAACCCTGTGAACTATAAGTGGCACAGTGCTAAATGTACATGTATAACATATATAGCATGGTTCAAAAACTCTATATTGATGTTTCTGTTGCATTGTACATAGACCGTTTAATGTTTGTTTGATTTCTCAGTATTCATTACTCTGGTTTCTGGAACATGCTTCAGTTCCTCCCGGTGAGAGATGCTTGGCCACGGGTTTCCTTGTCCTATTTGCAAACTTGGCATGTTTCTGGATCGCCCGTTTGCAGATTCATTTGGAGGTTGTGACGTCCTTTGGCAGTCACGCCAGAAGGATGGAGATGATGTCATCAGATATTGAGATGTAGTTATACATAGTGTAGGGGCTACATGGCTGGTTACTCATGCTGTCTGTGTCATTGTTTCAACTCCACAGTCTATAAACATTGGACACACCAACGGATCATTCCGCCAAGTGTGACTCTGTCCTTTCTATTTTACTTGCACGCAACCATAGCATCACGAGAATTTGCTTCAAGATGATGCAAACTGGTGATTAATGTGACCCCTAACAACCCTTATTGTGGCCGTTTAATTTTTTTTCCACTACATTACAAAACTATTGGCCATTGAACAACACACAAACCTGAGTGAAGCAGTGTATTGTACAAATTACAAAATCTACTGGAAGGAGTTCTTTCCTTAAGGCCCAGTCGCACCGAGGCGTTTACCTCAGCGTTTGGTGAACGCGGTGAAAGGGAGCGAAAGGTGGCAAAACGTCAGCAAAAATCACGTTCCAGGAGTTTGGTAGCGAACCTCAAACAAATGCAGCACGGCATTCCACACCGTGATGCTAGTGGAGGCTTGTAGAGGCGGGTGTCAGCCAGCGCTCCATTAGAACAAGCGGGACCATTGCCAACGTGGCAGCGTGCGGGAGAGGGGTTTGACACACAACTGTCCAGTGATTCTGAGCAGGCAGGGCGAAGCAGCACCCAGCGTAGACGATCGCACCAGTAACTTCGGCTAGCGGATGCTAACAGATGCTAACAAAGCTAACGAAGGCTACTTTGGTCGTAGCGGAGATCAACTTTCTCTACCGGTCTCCAACGAAGCCACAGGTATGTCGGCAATCGCCGAAATATTTTTAACATTTTTTAAATTTTAGATGCGGTCGCCGTTCATCAGTGAACACCGGCAAAGGCCGGCGAAGACCAGCAGAGGCTACCGGAGGCAAGCGACCACCGATGAATGCAATGAATGAATTTAGATTTTTGTGTTATAGGCCCTGAGGCACATTGGTGCAGGTGCTTATCCCTGGATTCCCTAGTGTGAGGTGGATGAGAGTCTACGACTCCCCCTGGATGGGACGCCAGTCTGAGGCCTAGTCTCTGGCCAATCGGCGGCCAGTAGCCTGTAACGTCATAGTCACAGCCTGGCTCAGCTCGCTTGGAACCTCGACGGAGGTGGTACTAAAAATAGTACCCTCTAGCAGGTACCACATACCAAGTTTTGTAATGGAAATGCAAAAAAAGGCGAAGAGCTGGGTGGACTTGGACAAAGCGGAGGAAGTGTCTTGTCCAAGGGCGCAGACAGGTAGTGTGACCGGGAATTGAACCCAGGTCTACATATTGGTAACCCACCTATTTTATTATTCTAATGAGCTACCTGCTCCACTTGTGAGCCTGAATTCAAATACAACATTTTTACAGCAGAGATTTGGAATTTAAATCGAGTTTAAAGATGAAAGTGCTCCACACAAGAACATAGCAATCAGCTTCTACTTTCTGAAACACGGTAGACTTTTTTTTTTTTTTTTGCATACCTGAAAGACAAAAAGAACGTAGCAGGTCAGATTTGGATTTGAGCCTTAATTGATTTTTTTTCAAATCTACTCAAAAACTGCTCTAAAGTGATAAATGGAAGAGAAAATACTTTGATTTAGCTTTTCAGAGAGTGTAACTGCTCTTGCTGTCGATGTGACGATGACAGACACAAGAGCTGCAAAACATCAGTGGAACAGAAAACTGTGCAGCGCTTGATTTATCCCCCGCGCCTCTATAATCTATACCTTGCATCCAGATCCATGTGGCACACGCGGCTTTACAGTACACTGCGTGATACGTCTGCACATGTATGATAGATCAGAAGCGTGAAATCATGCACAGCTGGTCAGTAGACTGAGACCTGCCCAAAGTTCATGTTCATCCATTAGGAATTACACCATGTGGCCTTAATCATCAGTTCTCCAGCCAGCTAGTACAAAAGCGTGAAACATCCTCACACGGCCTGAAGAAACATGTGGCTGCTCGTAGTTTACCGAGTACACGTCAGTCAGCCGTGACTGGAAGCACAGAAAACGGGATGAGACAGATCAGGATTATAAGGCAGCCTGGTGTTTCCATGGGGGTTTCTCCTGCTGGGATACATGGTCCCAGCTCCCTTTGTCTGCCGTTAACCCGTTAAATCCCGCGGAAGAGCCCATTCACAAATGTGTCACACACCCCGGGGGTGCATTTTGTGGGGTATAATGATCTTAAAGGGGTTACACAGAATTGTTACTGATTCCAACACCCCCCTCCACCACCCCCTCCCCACACACACAAATCCATTTGTTTCCCAGGGTGTCTGTTGTTTCACTTATTGTCAAGTCTTGTCTGAGAGTACATCCACAATGAACTGGCTAAATCCTGAAGTCCTGCTTCCCCACAATATAGTAGGGGAGCTAGGACCACCCCCTTTGCACCCAGAACACAATCAGGATGTTCCCAAAAAATAAAAAACTAGCCTCAAGCCAGATATTCAAGATGGCATCCAAAATAGTTTTTGTTTTTAATTAAAACACATTAAAATGACATATAAAGGACTTATTTTTTTTAAATATTCCACGAGCAGAAAGTTTTAGGTCACAATAAATACATTTGTGCCTAAATAATTCCATTAAGTAAGTCCATATAGGCCCATCGGGCCGGTGCTTATTTCCGGTTTCCGTGGCGTGAAGCAGATGAGAGTCCATGACTCCCCCTGGAAGGGATGCCAGTCCATCGCAGGTCAATTCCCAGCCATGGCCAGTATCCATTTTACAGCTGGGTGGACTGAGACTATCTATCTATATTATATTACTAAAGGAAGGAACCAGGTTTCTCTCTGCTGGTCTGCGTTTCGCCATGTGAATACCTACAGTTCTATAATTGCACAGACTGATAGTTGACATACACGTGACGTGTCAGAGGACATTTTTAGCTGCGATTAACCACCCGCTAATTACTTAATTACATATTTCATTTTTTCTCCCATGCTAAAAGTGGCCGCCGCCATCTTGGATTAACGTCATTTCTGCTGATTGGCACACACGCATACCACACCTCTCCGCATTGATCGCTACAAAATTCATCAATATCCACCATAAAATCAGGCCATCCACGCTCCATTTGTCAACAGACAGCTTCGAAAGACTCCAACCATCAACTACACAGGTATTTATGGTGTTTTTTCACACAGAGGATAGATTTACCTGCTGGGGCATAGTTTTGCATCAGGACTCGCTGATCAGCTTAAAGCCTCCTACAAACTGTGCGATTTTAGCAATCTTATAAGTTTAGTGCAAGCCACACTGTGCGACATGGATTTATTTAACTTAGGTAAGACACGAGTGCAGACTGCGCGATGTAACAGAGTCGTGGACACGCTCAGAATGAAACGTCATCACCTCATCCCGACAGTGGAATTAGAAGCTGTATTTGCCGGCATGCCACACAAAATCTGTCACAATAGAAAGCTTATTTATGGAGTGGACAGACTATATTTATCTGTGGTGGTGACTGTTTTTTATCAGCTGTTTAGAAATAAATTACATGCACGCTTTTTTTAATGAGAAGCGTGAGAGTGCGTTTCCAGAATTAGAAGCTGTATTTGCCGACATGTCACGCAA
>OMMV01130020.1:2453-12488 GCA_900302635.1 Chatrabus melanurus
ACATAAGGCCATAAGATGGCAGCCAGCACAGCATAAAAGCCAGCACCAGCAGGGCAGAGGTCTGGGTCACTTTGCTCTGGTAGCGTTCTACCTGCGGGGCCCTTCCACTGTGTTTGCTGCTGCAGAGGAACATGTAGATGCTGCCGTATGCCACTGCAATGGTGACCAGTGGAAGCAAGAACGCCACCAGGAAGTGACACAATCCGTAGATTAGCTGGTCTCGATGGGACGGGAAAGCAAAGCAAGTTAGGCCATCAGGGGTAAGGCGTGGGATTCCTACAGAGCGAAAAACCAGCTGAGGAGCAGCCAGGCAACATGCTGGGACCCAGAGCAACACGGCACCTACAGACACCCGGTGAGGCGAGAGGAAACGGTAAGCCTTTGCTGGTTTCACCACAGTCAGATAGCGAGATACCGCCAGCATGGCCAGCGTGAAGGAGCTGGCAGAGGAGCAGGCTGAGCCCAAAAAGCTCACCAGACGACACAGGAAGTCCCCAAATGACCATCGCTGCAAGATTATGGCAGCAGTGTGGAAGGGAAGCATGGATAGCAAAAGCAGGTCTGCAGAGCTAAGAGCCAACAAGAGGACATCTGTGCCCGTGCCTGTCACGGAACCCTGGGGAGACTGTGCCGTACATCTCGGGCCCCGCCTCCGTCTTCTACAAAGGATCATTATAACCATCGTGTGGCCCCCAACCCCCAACACAAAAATGACAATATCAAATATTGGGACGAGGATCTGCTCCACATTCTCTAGGCTGGAGTCACTGCTGTTCCCCTGCGGATCCTTGGCACCTGTAGAGTTCCACAGCATTCTCCTGTCTTCAGTTATGGAGATGTCCTCCAGCCATACTGTGTCTGTTAAAACACAGTTTAATCAGTACACTTAAGCTGCTCATAAAACTACTGATAATAACTAATCGAACTGTGAGTCAATAGCAGTGTACCAGAGATAACACAACACGGATTTATCATTATTTTTAACCATAAGGGAGGGAGTCATATAATTAACCATTTTTGGACTGAAATTGAATATAAATATTTTCAAAAATGCATTGATGTTAACCTCTAACACTGTCCATTAATACACATCGAGCAATTACAGGTTATGTTCTATGCTCATAGTTATGCTAAACCATTGGCTGTTTGAGAAAGTGTTGGGTATGAAATGACACCAGACCTTTCCACTGAAGTCAAGAGCGTGCTTTACAGGGAGCTTACCGCCGGGGAGTTCATTCCGATCCGATCTGATCCGAGTCCTGAGCGCTAAATCCTGCGGATTTGTGATTTGTTGTCACCTCAGACCAGGCAGGTACTCCACATGAGCCCTCATTTAGGGAAGTGATCCATAATCAGCTTTAGTCGTGCCCCAGAGGAAACGAGAAACATAACGGGAGCAGGGGATGAAAAAAGAAAAGCTGGACAGTAAGAGAAGATGAATCCTTGTAAAAAGCAAGTGAACTCTGGACTGACTATCATCAAGCAGGAGAGTGATAGGCTGGTCTGCACTCTGTGGGAGGGCTTATTGAGGCCAAACAAGAGCTTTCCCAGGGTCCAATGTCACTGTTCTGTTTCTGAACAGATCTGTACATTTTCTGACAGTGTCATCCCTGCACAAACACGTGCAGTCTACACACAGATATGATTTATACACAGAGAGAGACAGCGAAAAATCAGGGTAAACATTGACTGTAGCTCTGATAGCAAACGCTGGACTCAAGTGTGCACATCTACATAGCTTAGATTTAAAAAATGGCAATCAAAGCTGCCAGCGTCGCTGTAACCAGCTTAACTCAAACTGCGATGTCGGCTCAGCTACAATACTGCAAATAACAAGCCAGAAACTCAGAGAGGCTTCGGTCAACACTGTGAGGAAACGCAGAAAGGAAGGAAAGCTGAGAGCGCTTCAGGCTGGGGATTTACAATTCATTAAGTGGATTTAAGAAAGAGGAAATAATGAATAGATTTTACGTTGAGTTTTTTTAGGGCACTGATTTATGAGTACGCGGAGCAGAAGGTAATTTTTTTTTGCTGCTGGATGGGTTTGTTTCATTCAGAAAGTCATCGTGGGCCAAACGAATGTTGATTCATTCTCTGTGGCGATGGACTGGAGATGTTGAGGTGTGGTGTTAAGTGTCCCACCTGGTGGTGAAACTCTCTGATCCTCTGGCTCTTAAAGGCCGAGGTCATGCCCAGTCCATGAGTAACGGCTGTATTTTAGTAACCTTTTATTGTTCTACTAGGGTGCTGACGGGTCATCGCTTTGCGATGGTCCTTGTAGGTTCAGCCTAACTACTTTTATTGCGTGGCCTTGAGGTTGTGTTTTTGACGTTGTAAAACAGAGCCTGACGGTAAACTGCTCTCTTCTGAGCTGAAAGGACGTTTCTGTATCTGTTGGCATCAGAGGACATCAGTAGATCGAGAAGGTTCTGGAGAAGTGTTGTGCAAAATTATACAAAATATCAATGGTGGGCACAGTTCAGCTAACAGCTAATTAGCGAAGCTAACTTTAGCATTAGCGGATTAGCCTTTCAGCTGACTTTGAAATTCGTTAGCGGCCCAATTAGCTTCCTCTCAATTTTGTTCTACCAACTTTGGGTCAGCTGAAATTGACGTATTGCGTGAAGGTAACAAGCATTAAAATTTTTTTCCATGTGTCTGCTTATTTCTTAATATTTCTTATTCTTTAATACTTTCTGCACTGTGAATAAACAGTGCTGAGTATGTTGAATGGGAACTGCTGTGTAATTTCATTTGTTCATTTAATTATTGATGTACATCTCGATCATCATCTGATCTTGGCACGTTAAACCTTTTTGGGAACTTCCATGTTTACGCTACAACATATAGTTGGGTCATCTGGAATAGTTCCGTGACCGTGGAGAGCGAAGTTTTGTTTCTCAATGGATTTGGCTTCTAGGATGGTAAAATAAGGCATTTAGCTCCCATGTCCCTCGCAAAAACGTTGGCGGAAGTCATGAGGTGCTCACATCCAAAATGGCTGCCGTAATTCAAAAATAATCAGGGTCTAGAATGATCTTTTCAATGCTTTGGCCTATAATCATGTGTAATACATGGTTTCTATGGGGTTTTGGGGTCAAGGAATTCATATTTGATGTTATTTTGATGTTTGCACCTATATTTGCACTAAATTTGACTTTTAATTCCAAGACAGGTGCCAGTCTTAAGATTGTAAATGCCCCTTTTTCACATTCCCTGCTAAGCTTTCATATTATGCTGTGATAAGTGTTTGACATTGCCAAGTTGAGATTAGGGATAGTAAAACTATAATAGACACCTAATCAAACAAATGTGTCTTTTAATATGGATACATTGATATGCATTTCTGTTCTATGTGACAAAAGGCAGCATCTTAAACTGGCATTCAGTCTAAGATCCTGCCTTTCATCTTCACATGACAGGTTTGTATACCTGTTTTTATTTTCTGGATCAAAATCAGCTGATTAACATTAGAATATACTAAACACTATAATGATATGTAAGTATTTGTGAAATCTATAGTCTGTTACACTGTTTTGTTATCCAGTGGATGATATTTTGTCTGTAAGACACCATAGTGGCACAATATCCCAGCAATAGTTGCCACTGATGTCAAAACTAGCAGAAATCTGGAAGAGTAAGAAAAATAAAACACCAAAAACAAATAAGCATGTATTTTAATACGGGTGCATTGACATACATTGCGGCTGAACTCTGGCAAATGGCAGGAACTTAAACTGTCTTTTGTGTTCACTGCTACTAAAATGTTCCTCTTGATCTGAATCTGCTGACTCGCCACACTCGCTATCGGCCAAAGCATTGAAAAGATCATTCTAGATCCTGATTATTTTTTAATTACGGTGGCCATTTTGGATTTGAGTGGCTCATGACTCTGCCCACATTTTTGCGAGGGACATGGGAGCTAAATTCCTTATTTTACCATCCGAGGAGCCAAATCCATTGAGTAACAAAACTTCGCTCTCCACGGTCACGGAACTATTCCAGATGACCAAACTAATATTAAAATTTCAAATCTTTAGGTCTGTTTTTCAGAGTTTTAAAGCCAAAAAAATAAGCCAAAGAGAAATTCATATAATAAAAGATAATAGTTCGCAGTTATCAGTAGCTTCAGCTAAATGTTTTTGCAGTTTAGCCTTATCAAAGTTAACTTTTCAGTTAGCAGATTAGCAGTTATCATTATTTTCATCCTCCCCCCCCCCAACACTTTCTCTGTTAGAAAATCCTTTTACAGCTTAATGTTGTTGAAACCACAATCATATGACATCCTCCACCATGTGGGTTTGTTTACATCCCTGTGGCAACAGGGGAATCCCACGCATGTCGGACAAAGGCGAACTCATTCCTTCACAATTTGGGTTCAAGCCCATCAGAAAAAGTTGACCTCAAATACTGAAAGCACTCAGAATTAAGCAACCAAAACTGGAAGGATTGCTAAGTAGGTGCTGTTCTTTGTTTGCCAAGTTTTATGGTCCAAATCTCGCTTAATGTGGAGAAAATGATGAAATTATCTGAGGCTCAAGATATTTCTTCTATCAAAACGTGACCCCTCTAAGGTTCAGTCAGAGTAACTGAGGCATTATTATGCAACTTTTGGGGTATCTAGAGTATGTATATGTAGATGCTGAGTAAATAGTGATTGCAGGAAAAATATGACAGATTTATCACACAGGCAAGGGGCCAATCTAGTGATCTCAAGACTCTTAAATCTGAGAACAATTTGTCTTGGGAGACCCTACCAGGTCTGATACCCTCATAACACAGCTCTCAGGATCACAGAGGCAAACAAACCCCTCCAGCACCTGGCAGGGCAACAAAGAGCAGAATAACTACTCTTTCACATTAAAAGGAGTCAGCTGACATGGTTTGGTACTCTTATTTGGATGCCTACCCCAGGGATGCCTCCTTCTGGAAGCGTTCAATTCCATGATGTGAACTGAGATACTGCACAGGACTTTATTTCAGCACTGATTCGACTGAACAGTTTGGAGCAGAGAGAATCATGGAGATGGCGACTACAAGTTTCAAACCTGGACTGAATTCCTGAGCAGGAATAAACTCGTGCACTTTAAGGCAAAGCCACTGCCGTTTTTTTATTTTTTCAAGATCAGCCCTGCATTTTAGAGTGGCCTTTTAGCGACCTGTCTGAGGCACATCTGTACAATAATCATGCTGTTTAATCAGCATTTTGATACGCCTCACCTGCACAACATTTTAAGAAATTTGTGAACAAAATTCGAGGGAAATAAATCTTTTGTGTGCATAGAAGAAATCTTTTTTTTTTTTAATCAAATTAAACTAATACTGCATGTATGACACACATAACTATTACCAAACGGTCTTATGCACTGCAAAACGCAGCTGGTTGTTGTTTAATGCATAATAAGCTTTCAACCAAAAGAATTTCTGCATGTATGTCCCAGTTTACGCACCCATTTGTAGCTTATCAAAGCTGTTTAACCCTGATGTGGTCTGAGAGAGACTTTATCCCAATGATAGAAAGACTCATCCCGGTTAGCCACAAGGCAGGTTTATTTAAAAGGCACATTTCATCCACTGCGACCATTCAAGGTGCTTTACAAAGGAGAATCATCTTTGCAATTCCTTTATCCTTTCCTAGTTTAAATTTTGACATCCCTACATTAATAAAGTAAAGTAAGAGCTTATCTACTTTCGGCTTCACCCAATTGAAACTCAGGGTTGCCACAGCAGATCCCACATGGATCTGCATGTAGATTTGGCACAAGTTTTACGCCGGATGCCCTGTCTGACACAACTCCACATTACATGGAGAACGGGCAGGGTTCGAACCTTCCGCACCGAAAGCGGTCGCACTAACCGCTAGGCCACCACACCTGCCTTCCAATAAAGTAAGAGTAAATAATTAAAACTAAAGTTGTTTTTTTTTTTAACTCAAATCTCCTTTCATGGCTGCAAAATAGCAGATGTCCACAGCAAAATGAGCCTCACCTCTCTTCCTGTGGGGTCGGCTCTGTTCCCCAGTACCTATATTCCCCGGGACCAATAAAATGACACTTTTTGGAATAATTTTCGATATAATCTTAAATCCAAAGAAAATTTTCTGACCCCCTAAATAAGTAATTTTCTGACGGGATTCAAGTGATCTTGAATTGATCAACTTATCTTGCATTTATTTGCTGCACCATAATAATTTGAATGAATTGTAGTTTAATTTAAGCAACTCAAAAGATGCACGTGTGACAAATGCATCGCTTCGACTTTTATTTTGAACAAATCTTGTATATATAGATACCGGGGAATATAGATACGCACCCCTTCCTGTTAAGTGAAGATGTTAATATCAAGGTTTTGAACCGGTTCAAGGAACAAAAACTGATAGAAATGACAGAAAATTCCGAACAGCTGTGGTATTTCCATGCAGTTCCTCAGCCGCCTGCTGAAACAATAGTTCTCTCAATTCAGGGGCCACATCCTTCGAAGGCTGCGTTCCACCAAGATCTGGCCTTCCAAGACCGCGGAGGCCGAAACAACCGTTCTGAAATGAGACAGTCTAGCTCACGGAGCATTTTGGCGATTGCATCTTTAGCTTATCCCGCCCCTACCCCCTATTGCCTAGCGACCTTGACAGCTGCACGCGAGAAGCTCATGTAGTGTGCATAACCTGTAGTTTAGTAATCATTTTTTCAAATAAATATAAATTTTACTTATTTCTAATTGTACATACGGAGCCTGAAATTGTCCTTTTGGGGTTTTTTTTTAATTTATCAACCATTTTGTCTTGATTAAAAATCGTGCAATGACTCTTGGGATTGTTTGGGCCATGAAGGATACACCTGTTGTAGCCTTCGTTTTCAGGGGAATTGAGGCTGCATTCGTCGGCCGCATCCTAAGGCGCCTTAGAAATGGGACTGCCTCATCGCACCGCTATGACGCATGCGGTCGACAAATTCAGCCTTCGAAGGATGCGGCACCTGACCCGAGACAAAGCCAATGAGCCTGTTGTGTGCCTTTCACATCAGCACCAGCTAAAGAGTTAAGCTTGCAACAGCGGGGAGAAACACAATTCCCATGACATGGGCAAATACGGGCTCAAATATACAACGAAACGGGAAAGTAAAACCGGAATATGGGGAAAATAGTGATGGCTAACTCAAAACACTGCTTCGAAACGTTTCAAAAAACTTTGAAACAACTGTTTCGTTGTTCCAGCGTCCACATGGGAAAGGAAGACCTCATGAGCTGTGCTGCCACTGGGTGAACAGTGACACCTGCTGGGCAGTTTTCCTATTTATAGGCTACACTCAGGGTCTGCATGAGCATGTACGCTGATTGTCTTGAAAATACGTCCGGCTTCCCTTGGCGCCCGAGGAAGCTGATTCCACTGAGAGAGATGCAAAGGAGCGGTAAATTTCTGGAAACTTTTCAGAAACTCCCCATGGGAAATTAAGCTTGAGAATTTTGGAAATTTTGACAACTTTTTTGAACAATTTGCAATAATCCAATTTGGAAACTTTGCATGAGAATTACCAGTAATATATGGGAATTAACTGGAAATTTGGGGTAATATATATAAACTGTATCTTATACAAACATAAATATAAACATTTTGTTTTGTCAACAGCAGACGTGCATGCAAACATTTCTAATACAATTTTTTTTTTTTTTTTTTTTAAATGGCATTTTTGCCTTATTTGTGAATAGAACTTTGATTCTTTATCTGATTTACTGGCTAACTAGCTACTGTATAAACACATTTTGATTTAGTATTTACTAGTTACACTTTAATACCACAGATCAAATACATTTACCTCAGTAATACCATCAAAACGTACTTGACCGGATGTAGTCCTTGAGCTCAAATCCAGTAGTGCGGCTTAAATAGTCCTGCTGTAACGTACTGGATTCTAGAAATTTTCTGTGCATGTGACTGAGGACTGCACCGTGCAGGGTAGAAATTCAGCTGAATTTGCATTAAATCTGGCTGTTTTAACTAAGATTCTGCTGCAAGATGGGGTTTTTTTTTCCCCAACTACGTTTAAGTTCTCTGTTATAGGCTAACCTGCAATTTAGCAAATTTCCGGTTTATTCCTTTTAATTTCCATGGAAAGTTTCCAACTTTGAAAATTCCCAGAATTTTGCAACCCTAGCCACTGATAGTCACACGTTTGACTTATTTGTATTCATATTAAAACATTTAATGTTTCACCATTTTTAATATTTTTAACATTTTAGGTACACTTAAGGTGCTTTCACCTCCACTCGGTTTGGCGTGTTTGAACTGGACCGTGGTCTGTTTACTCACATAGTTGGGCTCATTTGGGGAGGTATGGACCAAACAAGTGGAGCTGGTCTGCCTCAAAAAGGTGGGACTCGGTCCGGTTCCAAGCGGAATGTGGTACAGTTCACTTGTGGTGAGAACGCAAAAAGCACCAACAGACTTGAATGTCTGAGTCAAACGTAAATTGTGTACGTTGTGTTACCATGAGAAGACTCGGCAGCATGAGTCATGGGCTGATGTGTCGCACAGATGAGGTGCAGCGCTTCATTTATTGTTTGTGCAGCTTCAGAAAACCACAAAAATATAAAGCGGAGTTCAAATTGTTCAGTGATCGACTCACAGAGGAAGACTTTCATCGGTGTGCACAGTCACACAACTAAATAAATAAAATAAAAATGAAAAAATCTCAGCAGGACTAAACCAGCTAAGGGTAACAGTCGCTCTATTACTGTATTACTTCAATTATGAGGTACACCCTGGATCATAAACATCGCACTTCTGACTGAGGGGACAGTGTGGTCACATGAGGATTTGGTTGACAAGTTTTGGTCCGTGTAGAAATATTGACGTGTGAAAGCAAAAAGAACCAAGAAAAATGTGCAATGTTGGAACCAAAGAAGGAGCTGGTCAGGAGCCAAACAAACTATAGATATGCCCAGAACCTTTACACAGGACTCTGTTCCAGGAGGAATCATTGGCACCCCTGAATTTCCAGTCAGGTCATGTCAAGTCTGGGAGCATGTGCTGGTGCCTCAGTGTCTCCCTGAGTCCGTAACCGCTCGTTTGATTAAAAAGTCACCCAAGGATCCTCCGAACAGACCTAGTACCAAGACATCCAGTCGTGAGTTTGAAGAACAGAATTTGGATGTTTAGAAATAAATTTAAATGAGTTTTGTACCGTTGTGATCAGATGTTTACATACACTCATCATGACATGAAGCTCATGGCAACATTGGGCTTTCAGTAATTTCTTTGAACTGTTCTTTTTGTAGCATGGTGAAATCCAGATTGAAAACATGTTTCAGCTGGTGGGAATTCCCCTTTGGCTAACCTTGTAGAGCATTGGTCTCAAGTGTGAGAAATCTGGGTTCAATTCCCACAGGAGCCACAAAGATATATCACCCGGTTACAATTGGTGTCAGAAGTGGGATGCACCTATACCACTGGTGGACAGGTGTGTCATCAAGAAGAGGAATTACATGAGCATTAACCCTAGAACACTAGTGAGTATATCATGTGACCACCCATGGCGTGGGTAGAAATCTCCCAACATTAAACGTTAGTGTTCTGGGGTTAAGCTGGGACTATTATGGTCACCTGCTAGCCTGGGTAAACCCCGCCCCTTCTTCCGGCGAATTTGATTTCGCCCTGCAGAAGGGTCTGGACACCCTGGGACCCAAAATCTCTGGATCCAATCAGAAACTGATTATATGCACCTGGCACGCTATTGGCGGGTTTAACCAAACCACGGTGACGTTAGAAAAGCGACGGCAACAGGGTTGCCAGATTGGGCGGTTTTTTGTGCACTCGCGGTTTTTGATGAGGTTTTGGGCTGGAAAACCTTGCTGGCATCTGGCAACACTGGACGGCAAGCATTTGTGAGCACTCACGTTACTGGTTTGGAAATACAGTTGTGTTAATTCAATTCAATTCAATTCACTTTATTTGTATAGCGCCAAATCACAACATAGTCGCCCCAAGGCGCTTCACAAGGGCAAGGTCTAACCTTACCCACCCCCTGAGCAAGCACAATAGCA
>OMMV01130064.1:0-12079 GCA_900302635.1 Chatrabus melanurus
TGGGCTAGAGTGGTGGCCAGTCAGGGCCCATGACTCAAGTAGTTGAGTGATGTGGTTGATTTGGCATCACGCAGTTCCAATAAATGCTCCTAAACCTGACTTGATCTCTGGACTACATTACATCTACATTTCACTGCAGACTGTCACTGGAGTTGCAATCCAATGTAGTAAAGAACACCCAGCTGACTGCCACATCAGTCTCCTTAGTTTGTCCATGGGTGTTCTTAAAACAGAGCTTAGACAAACCTGGAGCATGTTTAGATTAAGATACATTTTCAGTCGACCCATGCAAGAAGCTAGTTAGTTTTTTATCACTGCAAATGATATTCATCTGATTTCCAAGACTAATATTGTAACAAGTCCGATTACCATTTTATTCTACCTGTTGTTGTGCTGTGCACCAACTGACCTAGCATGTGTGTATGCGTAGTGAGGTATCGTTCCTCCCTCTGTCTCGTCTCATCTCACAGCTCAGTGAGTATGTCAGTCTGCATTGGCCCTCTTTCAGAAGCTACTGAAAGATGGCAGCACCATTAAATTTTAACCCACTATCTTACCACTACCACCCACTGACAAGAGAGACAGATAGCAGGCAGGCGTACAAGTGTACACAGGCATGTACCTAATCGTAGATGTGCACAGACCCTCATAAAAAAAACAACCTCTCTCTCCCGCACAAACACGCCCTTCCAAAGAGTCAGTCAGATGTGATAGTGAGAGATGGGAAGCAACAGAGCGAGAGATCCTATACAGATGGAAAAGCAAAGAATAAGATGGAACAGATTACTTCTTGAAACCCCACACCTGATGCATAGGCAGCTATGAAAATGAGTGGCATCAATTCAGCTGAGGAAATGGAGAGTGCCTACAAGCCTCATGTCCCACCAGTCGACACTATCCCTCTCTCCCACTTTCTATTACTTTCCCTCTCATCAGCTCTGGCTTGGCCCAATCCTCCAAAAGCAATCATTATTTTAGTTTCCATCCCTCCACTTTCTAAATCACTCACATTCTTTCTGCTCAGTATTGTTGATGCACAGCTTTCTCACTTTTCTGTCCTCTTTCTCAGTCTCTACCTCTTCTTTTTTCACTCCTGTCCCTTCATGCCCCAATGGATTGTGGGACAGCAGGCAGTGCTGGGAGGCCTATGGTCTCTTAATTAAGAAGCAAGGCAGAACGAGGCCATGGTTAACAAGGACAGACAGACACACACACACACACACACACCCATTTGCATTACTTTACTTGTAAGGGCCCTCATTGTCAACATTCATAACCGGGCACATCACCAACACATGCTTAAATCTACCCAAATATTAAACAATACCTATTCAAATTCTAAACCCCAGCAAACACTAAAAATAAAACTGCCATTTGAAAACGAAGCCTTACAAAACCTATAATGCCATCTGTCATACATTACAACACCTAATCAGGAGCTGAGGACCTGACTTGAAATCCGCAGGATTAGCACTCAATCAGCAAGTGCAATCAGACACAGGGCACACGCATCATTTATTCAAACACACACCTACAATTACAGTACAAGCAGGAACGACAAACACACAAGCCTCGAGCGAGGAGGAGAAAAATGCCATATTATTCAGTCTATCTCATCAACACCGTTACCACACACACACACACACGGGATGGTAGCAGCTATTTTGAGACCGTGTGCATCTGTACTCGGCGAAGGTGACTTTGGGCTGGCTGGATTGGTAATTGGGTACACATACAAATGCTTTTTTCTTCCTCTTAACCACCATCACCATCCACCCCCCATTCTTCCCTCTTTGCCCCTTACCACAGCCCCCGAACGTGATTACATTTCCAACACGAGAGAGGGGTGAAGAGAGAGTTGAGCAGAGGAATGAAGAAAAAGAGGGAGACAAATGACTGACTTGAAAAACAACGACAAGGTAAAAAAAGAGCTCCGACACCGGACAAACAAAATTTTAAAAAATGAGCACACACCAATGCTCACATATCTTAGCATTTTTTTTACCCTGTAAACAAAAGAACACACCTATACACATATCATTTACTGCGCAAGAGAGGAAGGAAAAGCAGAGGAAAATACAAGAACCGTCACTCAGACTGGCACCCAGATTCCTTCTGTTGAGACAGACACGGCACACACATTGTCCTCCGACCATCTCATTTCCTCAGATGACTGACATTTTCTCTTTCTCTCCTTTTCTCCTACCACACTGTCGCCGTGGTGATAAAATTAGCATTCCTTTCCTTCTACTGTTTCTACCTCCCTCGACGGCTGGACAAGAGGTGAGGACCACAGGGAGGGAAGAAAGGATAGAGAAAAAGTATCAAGCATAACAGAGAAACAAAAAACATTAAGAGATATAGGAAAATGCCTGAGATACATAAAGTCAAAGAAACAACGCGAGTACAGTCGTCAGAGAGGCTGAGAATAAAAGGATAGTAAGGCAGACAGCAAGATGTACTGACAGGTAACAATACTGAAAAAAAAGTTACAAAATAGAAAGGAGACAGACCTGTGAAAGGAGTAAATGAGAGAGAGAAAAATAATCCCTTAAGGGATTCTTATCACCATGACAACCTTCTCCTGTCTCCTTTGCTGTCCAGTTGCATGATGAACTCGTACTACTTACCCAAACCTCAGCAACAGTAAAAAAAAAAAAAAAAGAACTTACAAACAATCATGACCCGATCACCAATAAGCGGGGAAATGATGAGTGGCAATGACCTGCAAGGTGAACTTAAACAATGAAGAGAATGTGCAACCTTCACAAATAAACAGCAGGCTCTACATTTCTGTATGTGGCTGAGTGCACGATACCTGCATGTGTGCACGTTTCTATTAGATAGAGGCCCACAGAGTATAATTAAAAGCCAGAGACACAGAGTCCTTGAGTAGAAAGCAGTTGCAGCTGAACTTTATGAGGGGGGGGAAAAAGGCGGCGGCGGAGGGGGTGCATAAAAAAAAGAAAAAAAGAAAAGAAAACTGACCTTTAAGAATACAGACACAGAACAAGACAAGGTCCATGTAATAGAAGATGGGATAGTCAGAGAGTGAATTAGATTATGCTGAGCTGAATGAACAAAACAGAACACAAAAATCTGAGCAAAAGAAAACATTATTAGACTGAGCTGTTTGTGAGACGGGTCCAGACTGAGAGACAGATGAGAAGAGGGAGACAGAGCGCTAGCGAGAAAGCGAGAACCCTAATCAGAAATCTGAAGAACAAAATAATAAGGCAGTCTGACAGCAAATGTCAGCTGAGGGAGGGGAAGCAGATAGTAAGAGAGAGACAGACAGAGAGCGAGAGAGAGCGTGAGTGAGTGACAGAGAAACAAAGTGAGAGGACAAGAATAAAGGAGGAAAAGCCTCAGAAAGGGTAGCAGTATGAAACAAATGGGAAAGGAGTGATAGAGACACTTCCTCATCCTTCCTCCTTCCAGAAGGAAGAAATACAATCTTTCTGATGCTAAAGAGCAACACATAGCCAAGAACAATATTCCCCATCTCCCACTGCAGGGAAGCTGAGCCGCGAGGTCAGCCGGGTGAGTTCTCATACAGGGGTGGATTTGTGCGTGCGCTTACAAACCAACACATTCCCTGCCTGGCTGGGAAATGTTGCCCTTCAGCCAACCTTGACTGCTGCTTCGCTCTCACTAAGCTATACTTTAATTCCCAAATCAAACACCAATTCTCTTCCTCTCTCCCACATTACTTTACCAACGATGAGCTTGGCAGGGAGATAATAGCTGAATAGTTTCTCACAATGCTCCGGTAAATCTCCCATTTAATGGCTAATACACTGCTCTTTTTAAAGAAATGGAGGAGAAACAACAAATGACTGATGACTGTCATGGATCTATGCATCTATGTCATAAAGAAGGCACAGATTTTTGGAACATTTGGAAAAATAAAGTTAAAAAAAAAAAGAAAAAGAAAAAAAAAAAACTACCAGTCTGTTTCACATCTAAATTTATATGTAATTAGCACAGAGGCAAAAACGACACTTTTTTAAAAATTCTTATTTTGATTGGCTTCTTCCAGTTTCACTCAGGGTCACCACATCGGAACAGCTATGCATGTTGATGTAGCACAAGTTTTACGCTGGATGCCCTTCCTGATGCAACTGCAGATAGACAAAGGGAATGGGCGCAGGTGGCCTCGAACTGGGGAACTTCTCATTTGGAGTCAAGTGTACTAACCACTAGCGCAACCGAGCCGCTTCATCCAAGTACGTAACAATCAGGTCTGGGAGCATGTGCTGGTGCCTTGCATTACTGCAACCACCACAGTACAGAACCTCCTTGGGTCCTGGAAGGCAACCACCCAGGCAGACAACCGGTACCGGTGTTACTAGTTCTCGATATATTAGGTTTTTTTTTCTTGGAAATGGACTAATACAATTGTGCTTTGTATCAATTGTTGTTATTTTATGTGTTTGGTGTACCTCTACTAGATTTCGGCACCCAATATTGTGATAAATCACTATAGCGATTGCTTTGAAGTGCATATGCGCTAATAACCAACTGGGCAAACCAGTCAACTGTTCTCGATATATGTCATCACTGGATTTCCTCAATACAGGCGTGCACATAACTGGTGCCCAGGTACTCGTGCGTGCTAAAAATAAATGGTGCGCAGCAGAAAACATGGCGGGAAGCGCTTCTCAGGAGGAAAGCGATGACAAGTTTGTAGGAAAAGCATTTCCCTCCGTGTTTTCTGCTGCATATCATTTATTTTTAGCATGCATGAGCACCTGAGCACCAGTTATGTGCATGGCTAGTGAGTATGAAAGTTGGCTAATGCCATGCCAAAATTATTTTTTCGTGAAAATTGCACATGTACCACTCAAAATTTTTATTAGCTCACGCAATCTTGCCATTCATCCATCCCAAGGATAATTACACCAAAGCACACCAGATCACTGTGGATATCAAATACCAATAACCATACGAAATTTCACGTGGCTTATAAAATTATCAGCAGACAACATTAATTGAATCAAACAATTATATAGTTAATGTGCCACATAATTACAAAGGTAACAACATAAAAGTAACTACTTTAGGGTTACAGATCAGTGTGACACCACAGTTAAAATTTATTCAAAAACTAAAAATTTAAATAAGAAGAATGGCACATGCACGCTTCCGTAGTAAAACATTTGTGACTGGGTACCCACTTACATCATGTTCTATTTTTAGTTCAAACCCTCACCTTCCGGTTAACACAAAACAAATGAATCGGCTGTCTACTTTGTTAAACATTACGATATGCATGATCAGGAAAAAGTTACTACAGCCAGATTGAGCGACTTGAGCGATTCACACACTTACTGAGCTGTATTTCTTACCTCAACACAAAACATTTCCTGGTTTTTGGCACAAAATAGCACAAAAGCAGATCCTGTATGGGTTTTCCACTGTCAAAACGCGCACACATCTCGCGAACAGAAAAATATTATTGAGAACTGGTGTCTATCACAAACACATGACGCCACGATCGATCCCCACCACTCAAAAGTAACCATGCATTATCTGCCGCAGCCAGCCATGGCCGTCACATTGGCCTTCTCCAGTCGCTGGGGTTCTCAATACTGAGGCACCTGCGTGCTGGATCAACACTGGTGCACATGACCAAAATGGCGTAACCGACGCTCCCTCACAAAGCAAGTGATACTCCTCATGTTCAAAGATCCTCCGAAAGGACCTAGTACCAAAGACATCTAGTCTTAGGTCAGCGTTTAGCATCCAAGTCCAACAACCACACAGTAAGACAGGAAACATCAGGAAAGATGGACTGCTGACATCAGTGTGTGAATGTGTGTGTTAATGGAGGAATGTGAGGCATCGCTGTAAAGTGCTTTGATGTTCTGTATCAGATGTAAAAGCGCTACAGACATGCAGTCCATACACCATTTACCTTGCCCAGCATAGAAAACAGGATATCTGGTAGCTGTTGCAGCCCAAGTAATCACACTTTCCAAAGATGGACATGTCATTCACTCCATCCATTCATTCCACTCGCTTGAAGGAGTTGCGCCCCAATTTCACAGTTCTCTGGAGCTTTACCCACCCTCAGCTCTTTCACCACCTCTGAAATATCATTGAGACTCAGTGGTCCACAGCTGATTGGTGAATCAGTCACCAGAACTCTGTCGCTGGAGATCTCCAACATCCTGGCAGGAGCATCAGTCTTATACAACTGCTCAAAGTAGGTAGCCCAATGGGACAATGCAACAGACTCATCTGTCAGGACCATGCCATCACTTGCCATGCCAGCCGTGGGATGAGGTGTAGGTTTGGATGAACACAGTGCTTCCATTCTTCTGGAAGCAGGCTGAGGGTCACTAGACCACAGATGGCGAGTCACCTGCTCACAGATTTCTCAAACAAATGAATCCTTGTCTACCTTCATTGCAGGCACAGCCTGCTTTCTCAGCTCGTTGTACAGCCCAGAAGTCCCACCAAGCTGTGCACGACATGTCCTCTGGATGACATTCAGAATGCCCTCAGAGATGAAACACCTCCTCCTGTGAACAATGCTACAGGCTGAATGTAGGGAAATAATTTTTAAGAGGAATATTCATGAAGGAAAGCAGACATCTGGACATGTTCCAGCTATTTTCCATTGTCAGAATCCAAACCATCACCTCAAAGACGGCAAGGATTTAAAATCCTAACTACTCTGAGATGCTTGTATGCCTCTCTGTGCAGTGACTTTCTTGTATATTGTATTTGCTGTACCTTAAATTATCGCAATAACGAGTAACGAGTAATAATAGTTCTGATACTTAAGTCTAATTCTGTCAACCACATCCCTAAATGGAAGCATACATCATAACCTACATCACAAGACTTGCCAATACACATAATTTCGCCTCACTCTTGTTTGTTCCTGATCCCAGACTGGCAGCAGGCTTAAAATTATACGATAGTGGGACTTCAGAAATACATCAGTAGGTATTTACTCTGTAGCCTCACAATCAAAACTAGCATCGTGTGCCATATTTTCATTATTGCTAAACTAGACCTCGCTCCACTGCTTTCTCTGTTATGGTACATAAAATTATTTAGAAGTAGATGAGCAAACTGCCTAAAAAAAGTTCAAATGCAGTAAATATATTATTTTAATAAGTAACTGTTCTCCACACAATTACCTCTGGATGCCAACCTAAAACTGCTCTTTAAATATCATTGCAAGGTATTACAATGCATGTGATAATTTCAAAAGAAACACCAATGTAGTGTTGCATGGCATTACATCACTATTACAAATTAAAATGTCGGAGGAACCATAGCACCCACATTTCCTTTGTGATTGCACTGACATATGACATCCACTTTGTAAATTTTAGAACTGTAAATTTGAAGAGCATCGACATTTTGTAATCCAATTTCACCTGTATAGCACGTGCAGAGAAGTTCTTTATGAGAGACAGACAAAAACAGTTTAAAGGTAAGGTGAATTTATACTGTGGAATGGAAATTTAAAAAAAAAAAAAAAAAAAAGAAGAAAAACTTGAACTTCCTTCAGTAAAACACCAGACGACTTGGAAAATATCCATATATGAAGGTCAAGAAGAGAATGGGGTCTATGAACACTTTATAAAGCGGTCCCTGTATTTTCCAATAAACCACATTTTCACCATTACACCTCAAATGTATTTTTCAGAAAGGACATCATCCGATTCATGTTCTCATTCTTTTCCTCCCTTCATCTCACCCTCTCCGTGTACACCCAGTGAGTAATGGCGAGAGCAAAGGATAGTGGCAGAGAGCTATAAAAGTGTAATTTGCTCCATTTTCCTTGGGAAACCAAAATCACTTTCGGTCCTGTGTTACAATCTGTTAACATTCAGATGGCCAGGGCTGCAGACAGCGCATTACCCGCCTACACTCACACCTAATGACCTCCACATGGAGTGCACACAAACACACAAGCAACGAGAGCATGAACAACACTCATGCTCTACATGTATGCACATTCACTTGCATGTGTATACACAGGGGAACACGAACACACACAAATGCACCACTTCTGGCTGTAATGGACAGAGAGGGCAAAGAGAGCAGAGGGAACTAGGAAAAACGAAGTTAGAAAGAGAAGAGTAGGTTTCTCTGAATCAATTTAAATTACTACTTCTAACTCACTTCTTGTTCCTAAAGGAAAACTGAGCCCTCTCAGCTGCCCCACAACCCCCTCATCCTCTAATTCTCTCAAAGTATTGCGCACATGTACTTTCTCAAACTCTTCCTTCGGTCGTTCGCTTCCTCCGCTGTATAAATCTCCCAAACACTAGGGCACTTATTCCATCTCTTTGTGTCTTTGCTCACTTCTACCACGTCTGTCAAGCTCTATCCCTCACTTGTTTGCCAATTGTCTCGCACGCTCATCTCATCTTCCCACCCTTACAGCAACCCTTTGTCTTTTTCTCTATCCCTCTCCTCCATTTCCTCCACTCCTCTCTCGGGGAGCTAATAGCCTCCTCCTTTGTTCTTAGAGAACAGCGGGGAACAATGGCAGAGTGGAGCCTGTCGTTGTGGCAACAGGCATGAGACACGAGGGAGAGAGGGAGAAAGGGAGATGGAGAAGAAAAGCAGAGACAGAAAGAGCAAGCACAGAGGGGATGCTGGTTGTTAGCCGGGCGGCAGGGAAGCGAGAGCTGGCTAATTACACTCGTTTCTATGTGCACCGCAATTAAACCCTGATGCACGCACATACACCACCCGCGCTCAGAATATCCATTGCCAGCCACACACACACACACACGCTCTACAACATCAGAGAGAAAGAGCAAGCAAGGGAGGAGGTGGCAGAGAGGCAGTAAATGGAAAGCTGAGAAGAAAAAAGAAACGATGAGAAAAGACTGAGGCTATTTTAAATCAATGCTGGTGTTCTTGCAAGTAGCAAAGTAAAAGTTCATTAAACTTCAGGCGCAAACACATTCAGCTTCAACAACTCTATTAAAATACTGGAAATTGATATCAAGAGATGATGTGGAGGAATGACCTCATCACAGCCACATATTCACCACCCTCATCTATCAGACAAACGGCAGCTAACATGCTGCTTACTGTGTCATCAGTAGCTGGCCTCAGTTTTGGTCCTCCATTACATTAATTCTTCATCTTGCTTTCATCAGCTGTATGTCTTCCGCTTGTCGCCTGCCATTAGTTTATATCTATCCAAGTCATCAGCTCATCTAGATTTCTTTCTTTCCACAGGCTGATCCCTCTCTCCTGAGACAGAAGTTTAACTTCACAGAAATTAATGAAGTGGAAACAGTCGAGGGAGTGAAGGCGAGCTTGGGATAAATAAAAGCGATGGATAGAAATGGGGAATAGTTGCATCCGGGTCACACCACCCTTCAGGGTAGAGCTTATCTTATCCTCATCTCATAAACACCCCTTCCTCACATCCCTCTATTGTTGCACGAGCACTCTGTTCCATTAACACGTGTCTTGGGTAAACCTTTGTACGATGCTCTCTGCCTGTCTGTTCCATTATTCATCTCATTTAAAGCTTGCACATATGTGCGCTAAGTGTTGACAGGAACATGTGCCACTACGTGTCTGAAGAACACAACACTGGTCACATTGAACTTTTAGTGTTAATAGCAAAACTATAGCCAAAGGAGGTGTATGCCTGTGCGCACATAGAACTGTAAAATGCGCACAGAAAGCTCAACGGCATACAGCGGCATGAACATGCACACAGAACGCAGGTTGCCGATGAGCCAAATGAGGAGTGAAAGGAGTCACATTAAACAGCCAAACTTGTCCTGTTTCGCTTTCATAGCCCGAGTCCATTTTCATAATGCATTAAAGCTACTGCTGAGAAGAGAGAAAGACATGAAGACGAGAGGAAAATGAGGAGGAGGGGGTAAAGAGGGATGGGGGAGAGAGAGAGAGCGAGAGACAGAGAGCAAAATGGGAAAGGAGGGAAACGAGACAAGAAATATTCTCAAAGTTATCTAAAGCTGGTGGATGTATGGGGGTGTGAAGAGACCAGATAAGGATGAAGGGAGTGGAGGAGTAAGAAAAGAACGCTCATCTGAGACGCAAGATATGGGAAAAAGAAAGTGTCTGATAGAGGCACAGGCAGATTAAAGAGGTGTATAAAAGAAGATAGGATTCACTGATAAATCATGTCAGGATGACAGCAAGAGATGGGAAAGATGATTTGGTGACAAACGCTGATCATGTGTACGCAGGATTGTGTGTGTTTGCATGTGTATGTATGTGGACAGAGAGACAGACAGAGAGGGACTGAGATTGTTTGTGCGTGCATGCAGACAGTGGCAGAGGGCAGAAGGCTCTCCATTTCAGCACCAGCAGGCTGATGAGAGCTTGGGGCCAAACAGCCTGAAGGCATAGCTGGCCTTGTTTCCTACTCTCTCTGACACAAACAGAAACACAATTTCAAATTTAAGAAACACAGCTACAAACACAACAACAAGCTGAGGAATATGAACTTTAAAACACCCTGCGCAAAAAAAAAAATAGGTGTTATTGCTTATTTCCACAGACGTGGGTGTCATTTTCATGCACAACACCCGTGTCCTTTAAATAACAACACCACGTGCGCTCCTATGGGTGCGTCGTTCTAAAAATGAGATGCGGTCCTGAGCAGAGCTGCCGCTTTCGTATCATCCTTTTTCATAAAGTGTTTGTGCTTAGACCAGCAAAAACGAGGTCTAAAGTTCAGTGTTGTCTAGCGCTGTCCAATGAGCGCAACAGTCAGATGAGCCTGACATAAGTGGCTTCACAACCCACGTACACTCTGCCGGCACATATCGCCAGTCACCTGCAGGGGTGTAATATTAATGACGGTGTATTCATGCAATGTGGGCAGCGCGGTGGCCAAGCGTTTAAGTGAGATCGCTTTCGAAGCAGAATCTCTGTTCAAGGCCACCCCTGCCCATTTCTCCATGTAATGTGAAGTTGCGTCAGGAAGGGCATCCGGCGTAAAACTTGTGCCAAATCAATATGCAGAGCCATATCGGATATGATGTGGAGATCCCAAGTTGAAATAGGGAGAAGCTAAAAGAACACAACTGCCGCCAATGTAAGCAGAAAAAAAGAAAAAGAGTGGGAGGACAGCGAAAACAACTCTCCTTCACTCTCGCCATCATGTTCTGTGTTATTCAATAATGAACTAAAAAAGAATGTGATTATGGTGTCTTCTAAATAATGGAAATTATGTATCAGGCTAAACATCTCAGAAAAAATTCAACCCCGACGCTCAGGAATGATCAGCCTCACCTGTGACTGAGAAGGACAGACTTCTACTCTGACTTTAACTGTATCCGTAATAAAAGTTAATGTGAGAATTAAAAGATCATGAACTGAACCATTTCTCTAATAAATTAAGAAGACCGTTTGTGGTCGGTCTTAATGATGAGTTTATGTGCTTGAATCATCCACCCGCCTCAACTAATTATTTTCTCTGATATCAGAATAGAAATGAGCTTTTACCGATTGTGTGTCATAACGTTGCTCTTGTGAGAACCTATATGTCTGCCACATTAATGCCGAAACAGTAATCCAAGTAACAAAAACACAGATGAACAACACCCCACCACAGCTACACCAACTTGTCTGCTCATTACTTTTTCTCGCATCAGATGACTATAAAAGCATATAGCACCCAGCTTTCCACCGACCTTGTGCCACAAGTGTCAAAAACTTTTTTTCCTCCACTATAACACATTTAAAGCTCAAGTACGCTCAGAAAGACCACACCAATACAGAGGTAATAGTTGGCTGTTATTATCTCAGCCAGCCAACAGAGGAGGTCACTAGGTCTTTGTAAAGTTATGCTGGGTTTACACATAACCACGACAAGTCAAGAATGTCACGAATCTAAATTCGTGACGGAGGATCACGAATTTGATGATTCGGCGCAGAGGCGTCACGCGCCGTCACGACCTGTTACCGCGCGTTACGATTAATGGCACGAATCACTGGTGGATCATCACGAATCATTACGCACGGACACAATTACTGTCCCGCGCTCTTGCGCGCCATTGCGTGCACGTCACGTTCTGTCAGGAATCTGTCACGAATGTTGCGAATC